>JAHHQI010000290.1:0-31296 GCA_028274465.1 Plantago ovata | reverse complement strand
TATTTTTAGAGTGTTCCATTATGATTTCCCTTTCCTCAACATAGCAGAGAACTAACTACAAGTACTATAGCTGAAACTAACCTTTCCATTACCCTCCAAACTAGATTAGTTGTCTATTATCATTTCATCCACTTTCTATTACTTAGGTAGATGAAAGATACAATTCCATGCAAAGAATGAGTGTATGTCTTCCCTTTATCTAGAACAACAACTGAGATCCGTTAGATTCGTTAGATTGCTGTATAGAGTGTTCCGTTTGATATCCCTTTCTCGCAAAATAGAAGAGAACTAACTACACGTACTAGGTTATATACACAATCAACTAAGATGTCCCTTGCTTCCTTAATGAGCAAAGTTAAAGAGTCCATTGCAACTAAACTATCTATTGTGCGTACTAACTAGATGCTTCATTCATCCACTTCTATTGCTTTACGTAGATGAAAAGATACAATGCCATGTAAGAATGAGTTGTATGATAGAAACAACTTTACTAGATCACTAGATTAGTTAGATTGCTATTTAGAGTGTTCCATTATGATATCCTTCCTCAAACATAGCAGAGGAACTAACTACAACTTACTAAGCTGGAACTAACTTTCCATTACCCTTACAACACGATAGTTGTCTATTATTCATTCATTCACTTTCTATTACTTTAGTAGATGAAAGATAACAATCCCATGCATAAGAATGATTGTATGTCTTCCCTTTTTCTAGAAACAACAAATAGATCAGTCGATTAGTTAGATTGCTCTATCCGAGATTTCGTTTTGATATCCCTTTCCGCCAAACATAGGGTAGAGAACTACGACAGTACTAGAGTTCTATCACACTCAAATAAGAATCCCTTGCTTCCTTAAATGAGAAGTTATATATTCCATTGAAACTAACCTTATCATATTGTGCTTACTTAGCTAGATGATTCATTCATCCACTTTCTATTGCTTTACGTAGATGAAAGATACAATGCCATGTAGGAATGAGTTGTATGTATTTAGAACAACTACTAGATCAACTCTAGATCACTAGATTAGTTAGATTGCTGTTTTGAGTGTTCGTTATGATATCCCTTTCCGAAAACATAGTAGAGAACTAACTACAAGTACTAGAGTCTATACACAATCAAATAAGAAGTTCCCTTGCTTCCTTAATGAGCAAGTTATAGAGTCATTGAAACTAACCTATCTATTGTGCTTACTAACTAGATGATTCATTCATCCACTTTCTATTGCTTTACGTAGATGAAAGATACAATGCCATGTAAAGATGAGTTGATGTATAGAACAACTATAGATAGATCTAGATTAGTTAGATTGCTACTTAGAGTGTTCCATTATGATATCCCTTTCCTCAAACATAGCAGATACTAACTACAAGTACTATGCTGAAACTAACCTTTCCATTACCGTTCCAACACATTATTGTCTATTGATTCATTCATCCACTTTCTATTGCTTAGGTAGATGAAAGATACAATCCCATGCAAAGAATGAGTTGTATGTCTTCCCTTCATCTAGAACAACACTAGATCACTAGATTAGTTAGATTGCTGCATAGAGTGTTCCGTTTTATGATATCCCTTTCCGCAAACATAGGAGAGAACTAACTACAAGTACTAGAGTTATATACACAATCAAATAAGAAGTCCCTTGCTTCCTTAATGAGCAAGTTAAAGAGTCCATTGAAACTAACCTATCTATTGTGCTTACTAACTAGATGATTCATTCATCCACTTTCTATTGCTTTACGTAGATGAAAGATACAATGCCATGTAAAGAATGAGTTGTATGTATAGAACAACTACTAGATCACTAGATTAGTTAGATTGCTATTTAGAGTGTTCCATTATGATATCCCTTTCCTCAAACATAGCAGAGAACTAACTACAAGTACTATAGCTGAAACTAACCTTTCCATTACCGTTACAAACTAGATTAGTTGTCTATTGATTCATTCATCCACTTTCTAATGCTTTAGGTAGATGAAAGATACAATCCCATGCAAAGAATGAGTTGTATGTCTTCCTCTTTATCTAGAACAACAACTAGATCACTAGATTAGTTAGATTGCTGCATAGAGTGTTCCGTTATGATATCCCTTTCCGCAAACATAGGAGAGAACTAACTACAAGTACTAGAGTTATTACACAATCAATAAGAAGTTCCCTTGCTTCCTTAATGAGCAAGTTAAAGAGTCCATTGAAACTAACCTATCTATTGTGCTTACTAACTAGATGATTCATTCATCCACATTCTATTGTTTTACGTAGATGAAAGATACAATGCCATGTAAAGAATGAGTTGTATGTATAGAACAACTACTAGATCACTAGATTAGTTAGATTGCTATTTAGAGTGTTCCATTATGATATCCCTTTCCTCAAACAGCAGAGAACTAACTACAAGTACTATAGCTGGAACTAACCTTTCCATTACCCTTACAAACTAGATTAGTTGTCTATTGATTCATTCATTCACTTTCTATTACTTTCGTTACTGAAAGATACAATCCCATGCAAAGAATGAGTGGTATGTCTTCCCTTTATCTAAAACAACAACTTGATCAGTAGATTAGTTAGATGCTCTATAGAGTGTTCCATTTTGATATCCCTTTCCGCAAACATAGAAGAGAACTAACTACAAGTACTAGAGTTATATACACAATCAAATAAGAAGTTCCCTTGCTTCCTTAATGAGCAAGTTAAGAGTCCATTGAAACTAACCTATCTATTGTGCTTACTAACTAGATGATTCATTCATCCACTTTCTATTGCTTTACGTAGATGAAAGATACAATGCCATGTAAAGAATGAGTTGTATGTATAGAACAACTACTAGATCACTAGATTAGTTAGATTGCTATTTAGAGTGTTCCATTATGATATCCCTTTCCTCAAACATAGCAGAGAACTAACTACAAGTACTATAGCTGGAACTAACCTTTCCATTACCCTTACAAACTAGATTAGTTGTCTATTGATTCATTCATTCACTTTCTATTACTTTCGTAGATGAAAGATACAATCCCATGCAAAGAATGAGTTGTATGTCTTCCCTTTATCTAGAACAACAACTAGATCAGTAGATTAGTTAGATTGCTCTATAGAGTGTTCCGTTTTGATATCCCTTTCCGCAAACATAGGAGAGAACTAACGACAAGTACTAGAGTTATATACACAATCAAATAAGAAGTTCCCTTGCTTCCTTAATGAGCAAGTTATAGAGTCCATTGAAACTAACCTATCTATTGTGCTTACTAACTAGATGATTCATTCATCCACTTTCTATTGCTTTACGTAGATGAAAGATACAATGCCATGTAAAGAATGAGTTGTATGTATAGAACAACTACTAGATCACTAGATTAGTTAGATTGCTGTTTAGAGTGTTCCATTATGATATCCCTTTCCTCAAACATATAGATAACTAACTACAAGTACTAGAGTTATATACACAATCAAATAAGAAGTTCCCTTGCTTCCTTAATGAGCAAGTTATAGAGTCCATTGAAACTAACCTATCTATTGTGCTTACTAACTAGATGATTCATTCATCCACTTTCTATTGCTTTACGTAGATGAAAGATACAATGCCATGTAAAGAATGAGTTGTATGTATAGAACAACTACTAGATCACTAGATTAGTTAGATTGCTATTTAGAGTGTTCCATTATGATATCCCTTTCCTCAAACATAGCAGAGAACTAACTACAAGTACTATAGCTGAAACTAACCTTTCCATTACCGTTACAAACTAGATTAGTTGTCTATTGATTCATTCATCCACTTTCTAATGCTTTAGGTAGATGAAAGATACAATCCCATGCAAAGAATGAGTTGTATGTCTTCCCTTTATCTAGAACAACAACTAGATCACTAGATTAGTTAGATTGCTACATAGAGTGTTCCGTTATGATATCCCTTTCAAACATAGGAGAGAACTAACTACAAGTACTAGAGTTATATACACAATCAAATAAGAAGTCCCCTTGCTTCCTTAATGAGCAAGTTAAAGAGTCCATTGAAACTAACCTATCTATTGTGCTTACTAACTAGATGATTCATTCATCCACTTTCTATTGCTTTACGTAGATGAAAGATACAATGCCATGTAAAGAATGAGTTGTATGTATAGAACAACTACTAGATCACTAGATTAGTTAGATTGCTATTTAGAGTGTTCCATTATGATATCCCTTTCCTCAATACAGAGCAGAGAACTAACTACAAGTACTATAGCTGGAACTAACCTTTCCATTACCCTTACAAACTAGATTAGTTGTCTATTGATTCATTCATTCACTTTCTATTACTTTAGTTAGATGAAAGATACAATCCCATGCAAAGAATGAGTTGTATGTCTTCCCTTTATCTAGAACAACAACTAGATCAGTAGATTAGTTAGATTGCTCTATAGAGTGTTCCGTTTTGATATCCCTTTCCGCAAACATAGGAGAGAACTAACTACAAGTACTAGAGTTATATACACAATCAAATAAGAAGTTCCCTTGCTTCCTTAATGAGCAAGTTATAGAGTCCATTGAAACTAACCTATCTATTGTGCTTACTAACTAGATGATTCATTCATCCACTTTCTATTGCTTTACGTAGATGAAAGATACAATGCCATGTAAAGAATGAGTTGTATGTATAGAACAACTACTAGATCACTAGATTAGTTAGATTGCTATTTAGAGTGTTCCATTATGATATCCCTTTCCTCAAACATAGCAGAGAACTAACTACAAGTACTATAGCTGAAACTAACCTTTCCATTACCGTTACAAACTAGATTAGTTGTCTATTGATTCATTCATCCACTTTCTAATGCTTTAGGTAGATGAAAGATACAATCCCATGCAAAGAATGAGTTGTATGTCTTCCCTTTATCTAGAACAACAACTAGATCACTAGATTAGTTAGATTGCTGCATAGAGTGTTCCGTTATGATATCCCTTTCCGCAAACATAGGAGAGAACTAACTACAAGTACTAGAGTTATATACACAATCAAATAAGAAGTTCCCTTGCTTCCTTAATGAGCAAGTTAAAGAGTCCATTGAAACTAACCTATCTATTGTGCTTACTAACTAGATGATTCATTCATCCACTTTCTATTGCTTTACGTAGATGAAAGATACAATGCCATGTAAAGAATGAGTTGTATGTATAGAACAACTACTAGATCACTAGATTAGTTAGATTGCTATTTAGAGTGTTCCATTATGATATCCCTTTCCTCAAACATAGCAGAGAACTAACTACAAGTACTATAGCTGGAACTAACCTTTCCATTACCCTTACAAACTAGATTAGTTGTCTATTGATTCATTCATTCACTTTCTATTACTTTAGTTAGATGAAAGATACAATCCCATGCAAAGAATGAGTTGTATGTCTTCCCTTTATCTAGAACAACAACTAGATCAGTAGATTAGTTAGATTGCTCTATAGAGTGTTCCGTTTTGATATCCCTTTCCGCAAACATAGGAGAGAACTAACTACAAGTACTAGAGTTATATACACAATCAAATAAGAAGTCCCCTTGCTTCCTTAATGAGCAAGTTAAAGAGTCCATTGAAACTAACCTATCTATTGTGCTTACTAACTAGATGATTCATTCATCCACTTTCTATTGCTTTACGTAGATGAAAGATACAATGCCATGTAAAGAATGAGTTGTATGTATAGAACAACTACTAGATCACTAGATTAGTTAGATTGCTATTTAGAGTGTTCCATTATGATATCCCTTTCCTCAAACATAGCAGAGAACTAACTACAAGTACTATAGCTGGAACTAACCTTTCCATTACCCTTACAAACTAGATTAGTTGTCTATTGATTCATTCATTCACTTTCTATTACTTTAGTTAGATGAAAGATACAATCCCATGCAAAGAATGAGTTGTATGTCTTCCCTTTATCTAGAACAACAACTAGATCAGTAGATTAGTTAGATTGCTCTATAGAGTGTTCCGTTTTGATATCCTTTTCCGCAAACATAGGAGAGAACTAACGACAAGTACTAGAGTTATATACACAATCAAATAAGAAGTTCCCTTGCTTCCTTAATGAGCAAGTTATATAGTCCATTGAAACTAACCTATCTATTGTGCTTACTAACTAGATGATTCATTCATCCACTTTCTATTGCTTTACGTAGATGAAAGATACAATGCCATGTAAAGAATGAGTTGTATGTATAGAACAACTACTAGATCAACTACTAGATCACTAGATTAGTTAGATTGCTGTTTAGAGTGTTCCATTATGATATCCCTTTCCTCAAACATAGTAGAGAACTAACTACAAGTACTAGAGTTATATACACAATCAAATAAGAAGTTCCCTTGCTTCCTTAATGAGCAAGTTATAGAGTCCATTGAAACTAACCTATCTATTGTGCTTACTAACTAGATGATTCATTCATCCACTTTCTATTGCTTTACGTAGATGAAAGATACAATGCCATGTAAAGAATGAGTTGTATGTATAGAACAACTACTAGATCACTAGATTAGTTAGATTGCTATTTAGAGTGTTCCATTATGATATCCCTTTCCTCAAACATAGCAGAGAACTAACTACAAGTACTATAGCTGAAACTAACCTTTCCATTACCGTTACAAACTAGATTAGTTGTCTATTGATTCATTCATCCACTTTCTAATGCTTTAGGTAGATGAAAGATACAATCCCATGCAAAGAATGAGTTGTATGTCTTCCCTTTATCTAGAACAACAACTAGATCACTAGATTAGTTAGATTGCTACATAGAGTGTTCCGTTATGATATCCCTTTCCGCAAACATAGGAGAGAACTAACTACAAGTACTAGAGTTATATACACAATCAAATAAGAAGTCCCCTTGCTTCCTTAATGAGCAAGTTAAAGAGTCCATTGAAACTAACCTATCTATTGTGCTTACTAACTAGATGATTCATTCATCCACTTTCTATTGCTTTACGTAGATGAAAGATACAATGCCATGTAAAGAATGAGTTGTATGTATAGAACAACTACTAGATCACTAGATTAGTTAGATTGCTATTTAGAGTGTTCCATTATGATATCCCTTTCCTCAAACATAGCAGAGAACTAACTACAAGTACTATAGCTGGAACTAACCTTTCCATTACCCTTACAAACTAGATTAGTTGTCTATTGATTCATTCATTCACTTTCTATTACTTTAGTTAGATGAAAGATACAATCCCATGCAAAGAATGAGTTGTATGTCTTCCCTTTATCTAGAACAACAACTAGATCAGTAGATTAGTTAGATTGCTCTATAGAGTGTTCCGTTTTGATATCCCTTTCCGCAAACATAGGAGAGAACTAACTACAAGTACTAGAGTTATATACACAATCAAATAAGAAGTTCCCTTGCTTCCTTAATGAGCAAGTTATAGAGTCCATTGAAACTAACCTATCTATTGTGCTTACTAACTAGATGATTCATTCATCCACTTTCTATTGCTTTACGTAGATGAAAGATACAATGCCATGTAAAGAATGAGTTGTATGTATAGAACAACTACTAGATCACTAGATTAGTTAGATTGCTATTTAGAGTGTTCCATTATGATATCCCTTTCCTCAAACATAGCAGAGAACTAACTACAAGTACTATAGCTGGAACTAACCTTTCCATTACCCTTACAAACTAGATTAGTTGTCTATTGATTCATTCATTCACTTTCTATTACTTTAGTTAGATGAAAGATACAATCCCATGCAAAGAATGAGTTGTATGTCTTCCCTTTATCTAGAACAACAACTAGATCAGTAGATTAGTTAGATTGCTCTATAGAGTGTTCCGTTTGATATCCCTTTCCGCAAACATAGGAGAGAACTAACTACAAGTACTAGAGTTATATACACAATCAAATAAGAAGTTCCCTTGCTTCCTTAATGAGCAAGTTAAAGAGTCCATTGAAACTAACCTATCTATTGTGCTTACTAACTAGATGATTCATTCATCCACTTTCTATTGCTTTACGTAGATGAAAGATACAATGCCATGTAAAGAATGAGTTGTATGTATAGAACAACTACTAGATCAACTACTAGATCACTAGATTAGTTAGATTGCTGTTTAGAGTGTTCCATTATGATATCCATTTCCTCAAACATAGTAGAGAACTAACTACAAGTACTAGAGTTATATACACAATCAAATAAGAAGTTCCCTTGCTTCCTTAATGAGCAAGTTATAGAGTCCATTGAAACTAACCTATCTATTGTGCTTACTAACTAGATGATTCATTCATCCACTTTCTATTGCTTTACGTAGATGAAAGATACAATGCCATGTAAAGAATGAGTTGTATGTATAGAACAACTACTAGATCACTAGATTAGTTAGATTTCTATTTAGAGTGTTCCATTATGATATCCCTTTCCTCAAACATAGCAGAGAACTAACTACAAGTACTATAGCTGAAACTAACCTTTCCATTACCCTTACAAACTAGATTAGTTGTCTATTGATTCATTCATTCACTTTCTAATGCTTTAGATAGATGAAAGATACAATCCCATGCAAAGAATGAGTTGTATGTCTTCCCTTTATCTAGAACAACAACTAGATCACTAGATTAGTTAGATTGCTACATAGAGTGTTCCGTTATGATATCCCTTTCCGCAAACATAGGAGAGAACTAACTACAAGTACTAGAGTTATATACACAATCAAATAAGAAGTTCCCTTGCTTCCTTAATGAGCAAGTTAAGAGTCCATTGAAACTAACCTATCTATTGTGCTTACTAACTAGATGATTCATTCATCCACTTTCTATTGCTTTACGTAGATGAAAGATACAATGCCATGTAAAGAATGAGTTGTATGTATAGAACAACTACTAGATCACTAGATTAGTTAGATTGCTATTTAGAGTGTTCCATTATGATATCCCTTTCCTCAAACATAGCAGAGAACTAACTACAAGTACTATAGCTGGAACTAACCTTTCCATTACCCTTACAAACTAGATTAGTTGTCTATTGATTCATTCATTCACTTTCTATTACTTTAGTTAGATGAAAGATACAATCCCATGCAAAGAATGAGTTGTATGTCTTCCCTTTATCTAGAACAACAACTAGATCACTAGATTAGTTAGATTGCTCTAGAGTGTTCCGTTTGATATCCCTTTCCGCAAACATAGGAGAGAACTAACTACAAGTACTAGAGTTATATACACAATCAAATAAGAAGTTCCCTTGCTTCCTTAATGAGCAAGTTAAGAGTCCATTGAAACTAACCTATCTATTGTGCTTACTAACTAGATGATTCATTCATCCACTTTCTATTGCTTTACGTAGATGAAAGATACAATGCCATGTAAAGAATGAGTTGTATGTATAGAACAACTACTAGATCACTAGATTAGTTAGATTGCTATTTAGAGTGTTCCATTATGATATCCCTTTCCTCAAACATAGCAGAGAACTAACTACAAGTACTATAGCTGGAACTAACCTTTCCATTACCCTTACAAACTAGATTAGTTGTCTATTGATTCATTCATTCACTTTCTAATGCTTTAGTTAGATGAAAGATACAATCCCATGCAAAGAATGAGTTGTATGTCTTCCCTTTATCTAGAACAACAACTAGATCACTAGATTAGTTAGATTGCTACATAGAGTGTTCCGTTATGATATCCCTTTCCGCAAACATAGGAGAGAACTAACTACAAGTACTAGAGTTATATACACAATCAAATAAGAAGTCCCTTGCTTCCTTAATGAGCAAGTTAAGAGTCCATTGAAACTAACCTATCTATTGTGCTTACTAACTAGATGATTCATTCATCCACTTTCTATTGCTTTACGTAGATGAAAGATACAATGCCATGTAAAGAATGAGTTGTATGTATAGAACAACTACTAGATCACTAGATTAGTTAGATTGCTATTTAGAGTGTTCCATTATGATATCCCTTTCCTCAAACATAGCAGAGAACTAACTACAAGTACTATAGCTGGAACTAACCTTTCCATTACCTTACAAACTAGATTAGTTGTCTATTGATTCATTCATTCACTTTCTATTACTTTAGTTAGATGAAAGATACAATCCCATGCAAAGAATGAGTTGTATGTCTTCCCTTTATCTAGAACAACAACTAGATCAGTAGATTAGTTAGATTGCTCTATAGAGTGTTCCGTTTTGATATCCCTTTCCGCAAACATAGGAGAGAACTAACTACAAGTACTAGAGTTATATACACAATCAAATAAGAAGTTCCCTTGCTTCCTTAATGAGCAAGTTATAGAGTCCATTGAAACTAACCTATCTATTGTGCTTACTAACTAGATGATTCATTCATCCACTTTCTATTGCTTTACGTAGATGAAAGATACAATGCCATGTAAAGAATGAGTTGTATGTATAGAACAACTACTAGATCACTAGATTAGTTAGATTGCTATTTAGAGTGTTCCATTATGATATCCCTTTCCTCAAACATAGCAGAGAACTAACTACAAGTACTATAGCTGGAACTAACCTTTCCATTACCCTTACAAACTAGATTAGTTGTCTATTGATTCATTCATTCACTTTCTATTGCTTTAGTAGATGAAAGATACAATCCCATGCAAAGAATGAGTTGTATGTCTTCCCTTTATCTAGAACAACAACTAGATCACTAGATTAGTTAGATTGCTACATAGAGTGTTCCGTTATGATATCCCTTTCCGCAAACATAGGAGAGAACTAACTACAAGTACTAGAGTTATATACACAATCAAATAAGAAGTTCCCTTGCTTCCTTAATGAGCAAGTTAAAGAGTCCATTGAAACTAACCTATCTATTGTGCTTACTAACTAGATGATTCATTCATCCACTTTCTATTGCTTTACGTAGATGAAAGATACAATGCCATGTAAAGAATGAGTTGTATGTATAGAACAACTACTAGATCACTAGATTAGTTAGATTGCTATTTAGAGTGTTCCATTATGATATCCCTTTCCTCAAACATAGCAGCAGAGAACTAACTACAAGTACTATAGCTGGAACTAACCTTTCCATTACCCTTACAAACTAGATTAGTTGTCTATTGATTCATTCATTCACTTTCTATTACTTTAGTTAGATGAAAGATACAATCCCATGCAAAGAATGAGTTGTATGTCTTCCCTTTATCTAGAACAACAACTAGATCACTAGATTAGTTAGATTGCTCTATAGAGTGTTCCGTTTTGATATCCCTTTCCGCAAACATAGGAGAGAACTAACTACAAGTACTAGAGTTATATACACAATCAAATAAGAAGTTCCCTTGCTTCCTTAATGAGCAAGTTATAGAGTCCATTGAAACTAACCTATCTATTGTGCTTACTAACTAGATGATTCATTCATCCACTTTCTATTGCTTTACGTAGATGAAAGATACAATGCCATGTAAAGAATGAGTTGTATGTATAGAACAACTACTAGATCACTAGATTAGTTAGATTGCTATTTAGAGTGTTCCATTATGATATCCCTTTCCTCAAACATAGCAGAGAACTAACTACAAGTACTATAGCTGGAACTAACCTTTCCATTACCCTTACAAACTAGATTAGTTGTCTATTGATTCATTCATTCACTTTCTATTGCTTTAGTTAGATGAAAGATACAATCCCATGCAAAGAATGAGTTGTATGTCTTCCCTTTATCTAGAACAACAACTAGATCACTAGATTAGTTAGATTGCTACATAGAGTGTTCCGTTATGATATCCCTTTCCGCAAACATAGGAGAGAACTAACTACAAGTACTAGAGTTATATACACAATCAAATAAGAAGTCCCTTGCTTCCTTAATGAGCAAGTTAAAGAGTCCATTGAAACTAACCTATCTATTGTGCTTACTAACTAGATGATTCATTCATCCACTTTCTATTGCTTTACGTAGATGAAAGATACAATGCCATGTAAAGAATGAGTTGTATGTATAGAACAACTACTAGATCACTAGATTAGTTAGATTGCTATTTAGAGTGTTCCATTATGATATCCCTTTCCTCAAACATAGCAGAGAACTAACTACAAGTACTATAGCTGGAACTAACCTTTCCATTACCCTTACAAACTAGATTAGTTGTCTATTGATTCATTCATTCACTTTCTATTACTTTAGTTAGATGAAAGATACAATCCCATGCAAAGAATGAGTTGTATGTCTTCCCTTTATCTAGAACAACAACTAGATCAGTAGATTAGTTAGATTGCTCTATAGAGTGTTCCGTTTTGATATCCCTTTCCGCAAACATAGGAGAGAACTAACTACAAGTACTAGAGTTATATACACAATCAAATAAGAAGTTCCCTTGCTTCCTTAATGAGCAAGTTATAGAGTCCATTGAAACTAACCTATCTATTGTGCTTACTAACTAGATGATTCATTCATCCACTTTCTATTGCTTTACGTAGATGAAAGATACAATGCCATGTAAAGAATGAGTTGTATGTATAGAACAACTACTAGATCACTAGATTAGTTAGATTGCTATTTAGAGTGTTCCATTATGATATCCCTTTCCTCAAACATAGCAGAGAACTAACTACAAGTACTATAGCTGGAAACTAACCTTTCCATTACCCTTACAAACTAGATTAGTTGTCTATTGATTCATTCATTCACTTTCTATTACTTTAGTTAGATGAAAGATACAATCCCATGCAAAGAATGAGTTGTATGTCTTCCCTTTATCTAGAACAACAACTAGATCAGTAGATTAGTTAGATTGCTCTATAGAGTGTTCCGTTTTGATATCCCTTTCCGCAAACATAGGAGAGAACTAACTACAAGTACTAGAGTTATATACACAATCAAATAAGAAGTCCCCTTGCTTCCTTAATGAGCAAGTTAAAGAGTCCATTGAAACTAACCTATCTATTGTGCTTACTAACTAGATGATTCATTCATCCACTTTCTATTGCTTTACGTAGATGAAAGATACAATGCCATGTAAAGAATGAGTTGTATGTATAGAACAACTACTAGATCACTAGATTAGTTAGATTGCTATTTAGAGTGTTCCATTATGATATCCCTTTCCTCAAACATAGCAGAGAACTAACTACAAGTACTATAGCTGGAACTAACCTTTCCATTACCCTTACAAACTAGATTAGTTGTCTATTGATTCATTCATTCACTTTCTATTACTTTAGTTAGATGAAAGATACAATCCCATGCAAAGAATGAGTTGTATGTCTTCCCTTTATCTAGAACAACAACTAGATCAGTAGATTAGTTAGATTGCTCTATAGAGTGTTCCGTTTTGATATCCCTTTCCGCAAACATAGGAGAGAACTAACGACAAGTACTAGAGTTATATACACAATCAAATAAGAAGTTCCCTTGCTTCCTTAATGAGCAAGTTATAGAGTCCATTGAAACTAACCTATCTATTGTGCTTACTAACTAGATGATTCATTCATCCACTTTCTATTGCTTTACGTAGATGAAAGATACAATGCCATGTAAAGAATGAGTTGTATGTATAGAACAACTACTAGATCAACTACTAGATCACTAGATTAGTTAGATTGCTGTTTAGAGTGTTCCATTATGATATCCCTTTCCTCAAACATAGTAGAGAACTAACTACAAGTACTAGAGTTATATACACAATCAAATAAGAAGTTCCCTTGCTTCCTTAATGAGCAAGTTATAGAGTCCATTGAAACTAACCTATCTATTGTGCTTACTAACTAGATGATTCATTCATCCACTTTCTATTGCTTTACGTAGATGAAAGATACAATGCCATGTAAAGAATGAGTTGTATGTATAGAACAACTACTAGATCACTAGATTAGTTAGATTGCTATTTAGAGTGTTCCATTATGATATCCCTTTCCTCAAACATAGCAGAGAACTAACTACAAGTACTATAGCTGAAACTAACCTTTCCATTACCGTTACAAACTAGATTAGTTGTCTATTGATTCATTCATCCACTTTCTAATGCTTTAGGTAGATGAAAGATACAATCCCATGCAAAGAATGAGTTGTATGTCTTCCCTTTATCTAGAACAACAACTAGATCACTAGATTAGTTAGATTGCTACATAGAGTGTTCCGTTATGATATCCCTTTCCGCAAACATAGGAGAGAACTAACTACAAGTACTAGAGTTATATACACAATCAAATAAGAAGTTCCCTTGCTTCCTTAATGAGCAAGTTAAAGAGTCCATTGAAACTAACCTATCTATTGTGCTTACTAACTAGATGATTCATTCATCCACTTTCTATTGCTTTACGTAGATGAAAGATACAATGCCATGTAAAGAATGAGTTGTATGTATAGAACAACTACTAGATCACTAGATTAGTTAGATTGCTATTTAGAGTGTTCCATTATGATATCCCTTTCCTCAAACATAGCAGAGAACTAACTACAAGTACTATAGCTGGAACTAACCTTTCCATTACCCTTACAAACTAGATTAGTTGTCTATTGATTCATTCATTCACTTTCTATTACTTTAGTTAGATGAAAGATACAATCCCATGCAAAGAATGAGTTGTATGTCTTCCCTTTATCTAGAACAACAACTAGATCAGTAGATTAGTTAGATTGCTCTATAGAGTGTTCCGTTTTGATATCCCTTTCCGCAAACATAGAAGAGAACTAACTACAAGTACTAGAGTTATATACACAATCAAATAAGAAGTCCCTTGCTTCCTTAATGAGCAAGTTAAAGAGTCCATTGAAACTAACCTATCTATTGTGCTTACTAACTAGATGATTCATTCATCCACTTTCTATTGCTTTACGTAGATGAAAGATACAATGCCATGTAAAGAATGAGTTGTATGTATAGAACAACTACTAGATCACTAGATTAGTTAGATTGCTATTTAGAGTGTTCCATTATGATATCCCTTTCCTCAAACATAGCAGAGAACTAACTACAAGTACTATAGCTGAAACTAACCTTTCCATTACCCTTACAAACTAGATTAGTTGTCTATTGATTCATTCATTCACTTTCTATTACTTTAGTTAGATGAAAGATACAATCCCATGCAAAGAATGAGTTGTATGTCTTCCCTTTATCTAGAACAACAACTAGATCACTAGATTAGTTAGATTGCTATATAGAGTGTTCCGTTATGATATCCCTTTCCGCAAACATAGGAGAGAACTAACTACAAGTACTAGAGTTATATACACAATCAAATAAGAAGTTCCCTTGCTTCCTTAATGAGCAAGTTATAGAGTCCATTGAAACTAACCTATCTATTGTGCTTACTAACTAGATGATTCATTCATCCACTTTCTATTGCTTTACGTAGATGAAAGATACAATGCCATGTAAAGAATGAGTTGTATGTATAGAACAACTACTAGATCACTAGATTAGTTAGATTGCTGTTTAGAGTGTTCCATTATGATATCCCTTTCCTCAAACATAGCAGAGAACTAACTACAAGTACTAGAGTTATATACACAATCAAATAAGAAGTTCCCTTGCTTCCTTAATGAGCAAGTTATAGAGTCCATTGAAACTAACCTATCTATTGTGCTTACTAACTAGATGATTCATTCATCCACTTTCTATTGCTTTACGTAGATGAAAGATACAATGCCATGTAAAGAATGAGTTGTATGTATAGAACAACTACTAGATCACTAGATTAGTTAGATTGCTATTTAGAGTGTTCCATTATGATATCCCTTTCCTCAAACATAGCAGAGAACTAACTACAAGTACTATAGCTGAAACTAACCTTTCCATTACCGTTACAAACTAGATTAGTTGTCTATTGATTCATTCATCCACTTTCTAATGCTTTAGGTAGATGAAAGATACAATCCCATGCAAAGAATGAGTTGTATGTCTTCCCTTTATCTAGAACAACAACTAGATCACTAGATTAGTTAGATTGCTACATAGAGTGTTCCGTTATGATATCCCTTTCCGCAAACATAGGAGAGAACTAACTACAAGTACTAGAGTTATATACACAATCAAATAAGAAGTTCCCTTGCTTCCTTAATGAGCAAGTTAAAGAGTCCATTGAAACTAACCTATCTATTGTGCTTACTAACTAGATGATTCATTCATCCACTTTCTATTGCTTTACGTAGATGAAAGATACAATGCCATGTAAAGAATGAGTTGTATGTATAGAGATCAACTACTAGATCACTAGATTAGTTAGATTGCTATTTAGAGTGTTCCATTATGATATCCCTTTCCTCAAACATAGCAGAGAACTAACTACAAGTACTATAGCTGGAACTAACCTTTCCATTACCCTTACAAACTAGATTAGTTGTCTATTGATTCATTCATTCACTTTCTATTACTTTAGTTAGATGAAAGATACAATCCCATGCAAAGAATGAGTTGTATGTCTTCCCTTTATCTAGAACAACAACTAGATCACTAGATTAGTTAGATTGCTCTATAGAGTGTTCCGTTATGATATCCCTTTCCGCAAACATAGGAGAGAACTAACTACAAGTACTAGAGTTATATACACAATCAAATAAGAAGTCCCCTTGCTTCCTTAATGAGCAAGTTAAAGAGTCCATTGAAACTAACCTATCTATTGTGCTTACTAACTAGATGATTCATTCATCCACTTTCTATTGCTTTACGTAGATGAAAGATACAATGCCATGTAAAGAATGAGTTGTATGTATAGAACAACTACTAGATCACTAGATTAGTTAGATTGCTATTTAGAGTGTTCCATTATGATATCCCTTTCCTCAAACATAGCAGAGAACTAACTACAAGTACTATAGCTGAAACTAACCTTTCCATTACCCTTACAAACTAGATTAGTTGTCTATTGATTCATTCATTCACTTTCTATTACTTTAGTTAGATGAAAGATACAATCCCATGCAAAGAATGAGTTGTATGTCTTCCCTTTATCTAGAACAACAACTAGATCACTAGATTAGTTAGATTGCTATATAGAGTGTTCCGTTATGATATCCCTTTCCGCAAACATAGGAGAGAACTAACTACAAGTACTAGAGTTATATACACAATCAAATAAGAAGTTCCCTTGCTTCCTTAATGAGCAAGTTAAAGAGTCCATTGAAACTAACCTATCTATTGTGCTTACTAACTAGATGATTCATTCATCCACTTTCTATTGCTTTACGTAGATGAAAGATACAATGCCATGTAAAGAATGAGTTGTATGTATAGAACAACTACTAGATCAACTACTAGATCACTAGATTAGTTAGATTGCTGTTTAGAGTGTTCCATTATGATATCCCTTTCCTCAAACATAGCAGAGAACTAACTACAAGTACTAGAGTTATATACACAATCAAATAAGAAGTTCCCTTGCTTCCTTAATGAGCAAGTTATAGAGTCCATTGAAACTAACCTATCTATTGTGCTTACTAACTAGATGATTCATTCATCCACTTTCTATTGCTTTACGTAGATGAAAGATACAATGCCATGTAAAGAATGAGTTGTATGTATAGAACAACTACTAGATCACTAGATTAGTTAGATTGCTATTTAGAGTGTTCCATTATGATATCCCTTTCCTCAAACATAGCAGAGAACTAACTACAAGTACTATAGCTGAAACTAACCTTTCCATTACCGTTACAAACTAGATTAGTTGTCTATTGATTCATTCATCCACTTTCTAATGCTTTAGGTAGATGAAAGATACAATCCCATGCAAAGAATGAGTTGTATGTCTTCCCTTTATCTAGAACAACAACTAGATCACTAGATTAGTTAGATTGCTACATAGAGTGTTCCGTTATGATATCCCTTTCCGCAAACATAGGAGAGAACTAACTACAAGTACTAGAGTTATATACACAATCAAATAAGAAGTCCCTTGCTTCCTTAATGAGCAAGTTAAAGAGTCCATTGAAACTAACCTATCTATTGTGCTTACTAACTAGATGATTCATTCATCCACTTTCTATTGCTTTACGTAGATGAAAGATACAATGCCATGTAAAGAATGAGTTGTATGTATAGAACAACTACTAGATCAACTACTAGATCACTAGATTAGTTAGATTGCTATTTAGAGTGTTCCATTATGATATCCCTTTCCTCAAACATAGCAGAGAACTAACTACAAGTACTATAGCTGAAACTAACCTTTCCATTACCCTTACAAACTAGATTAGTTGTCTATTGATTCATTCATTCACTTTCTATTACTTTAGTTAGATGAAAGATACAATCCCATGCAAAGAATGAGTTGTATGTCTTCCCTTTATCTAGAACAACAACTAGATCACTAGATTAGTTAGATTGCTATATAGAGTGTTCCGTTATGATATCCCTTTCCGCAAACATAGGAGAGAACTAACTACAAGTACTAGAGTTATATACACAATCAAATAAGAAGTCCCCTTGCTTCCTTAATGAGCAAGTTAAAGAGTCCATTGAAACTAACCTATCTATTGTGCTTACTAACTAGATGATTCATTCATCCACTTTCTATTGCTTTACGTAGATGAAAGATACAATGCCATGTAAAGAATGAGTTGTATGTATAGAACAACTACTAGATCACTAGATTAGTTAGATTGCTATTTAGAGTGTTCCATTATGATATCCCTTTCCTCAAACATAGCAGAGAACTAACTACAAGTACTATAGCTGAAACTAACCTTTCCATTACCCTTACAAACTAGATTAGTTGTCTATTGATTCATTCATTCACTTTCTATTACTTTAGTTAGATGAAAGATACAATCCCATGCAAAGAATGAGTTGTATGTCTTCCCTTTATCTAGAACAACAACTAGATCACTAGATTAGTGAGATTGCTATATAGAGTGTTCCGTTATGATATCCCTTTCCGCAAACATAGGAGAGAACTAACTACAAGTACTAGAGTTATATACACAATCAAATAAGAAGTCCCCTTGCTTCCTTAATGAGCAAGTTAAAGAGTCCATTGAAACTAACCTATCTATTGTGCTTACTAACTAGATGATTCATTCATCCACTTTCTATTGCTTTACGTAGATGAAAGATACAATGCCATGTAAAGAATGAGTTGTATGTATAGAACAACTACTAGATCACTAGATTAGTTAGATTGCTGTTTAGAGTGTTCCATTATGATATCCCTTTCCTCAAACATAGCAGAGAACTAACTACAAGTACTAGAGTTATATACACAATCAAATAAGAAGTTCCCTTGCTTCCTTAATGAGCAAGTTATAGAGTCCATTGAAACTAACCTATCTATTGTGCTTACTAACTAGATGATTCATTCATCCACTTTCTATTGCTTTACGTAGATGAAAGATACAATGCCATGTAAAGAATGAGTTGTATGTATAGAACAACTACTAGATCACTAGATTAGTTAGATTGCTATTTAGAGTGTTCCATTATGATATCCCTTTCCTCAAACATAGCAGAGAACTAACTACAAGTACTATAGCTGAAACTAACCTTTCCATTACCGTTACAAACTAGATTAGTTGTCTATTGATTCATTCATCCACTTTCTAATGCTTTAGGTAGATGAAAGATACAATCCCATGCAAAGAATGAGTTGTATGTCTTCCCTTTATCTAGAACAACAACTAGATCACTAGATTAGTTAGATTGCTACATAGAGTGTTCCGTTATGATATCCCTTTCCGCAAACATAGGAGAGAACTAACTACAAGTACTAGAGTTATATACACAATCAAATAAGAAGTCCCCTTGCTTCCTTAATGAGCAAGTTAAAGAGTCCATTGAAACTAACCTATCTATTGTGCTTACTAACTAGATGATTCATTCATCCACTTTCTATTGCTTTACGTAGATGAAAGATACAATGCCATGTAAAGAATGAGTTGTATGTATAGAACAACTACTAGATCAACTACTAGATCACTAGATTAGTTAGATTGCTATTTAGAGTGTTCCATTATGATATCCCTTTCCTCAAACATAGCAGAGAACTAACTACAAGTACTATAGCTGGAACTAACCTTTCCATTACCCTTACAAACTAGATTAGTTGTCTATTGATTCATTCATTCACTTTCTATTACTTTAGTTAGATGAAAGATACAATCCCATGCAAAGAATGAGTTGTATGTCTTCCCTTTATCTAGAACAACAACTAGATCACTAGATTAGTTAGATTGCTATATAGAGTGTTCCGTTATGATATCCCTTTCCTCAAACATAGGAGAGAACTAACTACAAGTACTAGAGTTATATACACAATCAAATAAGAAGTCCCCTTGCTTCCTTAATGAGCAAGTTAAAGAGTCCATTGAAACTAACCTATCTATTGTGCTTACTAACTAGATGATTCATTCATCCACTTTCTATTGCTTTACGTAGATGAAAGATACAATGCCATGTAAAGAATGAGTTGTATGTATAGAACAACTACTAGATCACTAGATTAGTTAGATTGCTGTTTAGAGTGTTCCATTATGATATCCCTTTCCTCAAACATAGCAGAGAACTAACTACAAGTACTAGAGTTATATACACAATCAAATAAGAAGTTCCCTTGCTTCCTTAATGAGCAAGTTATAGAGTCCATTGAAACTAACCTATCTATTGTGCTTACTAACTAGATGATTCATTCATCCACTTTCTATTGCTTTACGTAGATGAAAGATACAATGCCATGTAAAGAATGAGTTGTATGTATAGAACAACTACTAGATCAACTACTAGATCACTAGATTAGTTAGATTGCTATTTAGAGTGTTCCATTATGATATCCCTTTCCTCAAACATAGCAGAGAACTAACTACAAGTACTATAGCTGAAACTAACCTTTCCATTACCCTTACAAACTAGATTAGTTGTCTATTGATTCATTCATTCACTTTCTATTACTTTAGTTAGATGAAAGATACAATCCCATGCAAAGAATGAGTTGTATGTCTTCCCTTTATCTAGAACAACAACTAGATCACTAGATTAGTGAGATTGCTATATAGAGTGTTCCGTTATGATATCCCTTTCCTCAAACATAGAGAGAACTAACTACAAGTACTAGAGTTATATACACAATCAAATAAGAAGTCCCCTTGCTTCCTTAATGAGCAAGTTAAAGAGTCCATTGAAACTAACCTATCTATTGTGCTTACTAACTAGATGATTCATTCATCCACTTTCTATTGCTTTACGTAGATGAAAGATACAATGCCATGTAAAGAATGAGTTGTATGTATAGAACAACTACTAGATCACTAGATTAGTTAGATTGCTATTTAGAGTGTTCCATTATGATATCCCTTTCCTCAAACATAGCAGAGAACTAACTACAAGTACTATAGCTGAAACTAACCTTTCCATTACCCTTACAAACTAGATTAGTTGTCTATTGATTCATTCATTCACTTTCTATTACTTTAGTTAGATGAAAGATACAATCCCATGCAAAGAATGAGTTGTATGTCTTCCCTTTATCTAGAACAACAACTAGATCACTAGATTAGTGAGATTGCTATATAGAGTGTTCCGTTATGATATCCCTTTCCGCAAACATAGGAGAGAACTAACTACAAGTACTAGAGTTATATACACAATCAAATAAGAAGTCCCTTGCTTCCTTAATGAGCAAGTTAAAGAGTCCATTGAAACTAACCTATCTATTGTGCTTACTAACTAGATGATTCATTCATCCACTTTCTATTGCTTTACGTAGATGAAAGATACAATGCCATGTAAAGAATGAGTTGTATGTATAGAACAACTACTAGATCACTAGATTAGTTAGATTGCTGTTTAGAGTGTTCCATTATGATATCCCTTTCCTCAAACATAGCAGAGAACTAACTACAAGTACTAGAGTTATATACACAATCAAATAAGAAGTTCCCTTGCTTCCTTAATGAGCAAGTTATAGAGTCCATTGAAACTAACCTATCTATTGTGCTTACTAACTAGATGATTCATTCATCCACTTTCTATTGCTTTACGTAGATGAAAGATACAATGCCATGTAAAGAATGAGTTGTATGTATAGAACAACTACTAGATCAACTACTAGATCACTAGATTAGTTAGATTGCTATTTAGAGTGTTCCATTATGATATCCCTTTCCTCAAACATAGCAGAGAACTAACTACAAGTACTATAGCTGAAACTAACCTTTCCATTCCCTTACAAACTAGATTAGTTGTCTATTGATTCATTCATCACTTTCTATTACTTTAGTAGATGAAAGATACAATCCCATGCAAAGAATGAGTTGTATGTATCTAGAACAACAACTAGATCACTAGATTAGTTAGATTGCTATATAGAGTGTTCCGTTATGATATCCCTTTCCTCAAACATAGGAGAGAACTAACTACAAGTACTAGAGTTATATACACAATCAAATAAGAAGTCCCTTGCTTCTTAATGAGCAAGTTAAGAGTCCATTGAAACTAACCTATCTATTGTGCTTACTAACTAGATGATTCATTCATCCACTTTCTATTGCTTTACGTAGATGAAAGATACAATGCCATGTAAAGAATGAGTTGTATGTATAGAACAACTACTAGATCAACTACTAGATCACTAGATTAGTTAGATTGCTGTTTAGAGTGTTCCATTATGATATCCCTTTCCTCAAACATAGCAGAGAACTAACTACAAGTACTAGAGTTATATACACAATCAAATAAGAAGTTCCCTTGCTTCCTTAATGAGCAAGTTATAGAGTCCATTGAAACTAACCTATCTATTGTGCTTACTAACTAGATGATTCATTCATCCACTTTCTATTGCTTTACGTAGATGAAAGATACAATGCCATGTAAAGAATGAGTTGTATGTATAGAACAACTACTAGATCACTAGATTAGTTAGATTGCTATTTAGAGTGTTCCATTATGATATCCCTTTCCTCAAACATAGCAGAGAACTAACTACAAGTACTATAGCTGAAACTAACCTTTCCATTACCCTTACAAACTAGATTAGTTGTCTATTGATTCATTCATTCACTTTCTATTGCTTTAGGTAGATGAAAGATACAATCCCATGCAAAGAATGAGTTGTATGTCTTCCCTTTATCTAGAACAACAACTAGATCACTAGATTAGTTAGATTGCTATATAGAGTGTTCCGTTATGATATCCCTTTCCGCAAACATAGGAGAGAACTAACTACAAGTACTAGAGTTATATACACAATCAAATAAGAAGTCCCCTTGCTTCCTTAATGAGCAAGTTAAAGAGTCCATTGAAACTAACCTATCTATTGTGCTTACTAACTAGATGATTCATTCATCCACTTTCTATTGCTTTACGTAGATGAAAGATACAATGCCATGTAAAGAATGAGTTGTATGTATAGAACAACTACTAGATCACTAGATTAGTTAGATTGCTGTTTAGAGTGTTCCATTATGATATCCCTTTCCTCAAACATAGAAGAGAACTAACTACAAGTACTATAGCTGAAACTAACCTTTCCATTACCCTTACAAACTAGATTAGTTGTCTATTGATTCATTCATTCACTTTCTATTACTTTAGTTAGATGAAAGATACAATCCCATGCAAAGAATGAGTTGTATGTCTTCCCTTTATCTAGAACAACAACTAGATCACTAGATTAGTGAGATTGCTATATAGAGTGTTCCGTTATGATATCCCTTTCCGCAAACATAGGAGAGAACTAACTACAAGTACTAGAGTTATATACACAATCAAATAAGAAGTTCCCTTGCTTCCTTAATGAGCAAGTTAAAGAGTCCATTGAAACTAACCTATCTATTGTGCTTACTAACTAGATGATTCATTCATCCACTTTCTATTGCTTTACGTAGATGAAAGATACAATGCCATGTAAAGAATGAGTTGTATGTATAGAACAACTACTAGATCACTAGATTAGTTAGATTGCTATTTAGAGTGTTCCATTATGATATCCCTTTCCTCAAACATAGCAGAGAACTAACTACAAGTACTATAGCTGAAACTAACCTTTCCATTACCCTTACAAACTAGATTAGTTGTCTATTGATTCATTCATTCACTTTCTATTACTTTAGTTAGATGAAAGATACAATCCCATGCAAAGAATGAGTTGTATGTCTTCCCTTTATCTAGAACAACAACTAGATCACTAGATTAGTGAGATTGCTATATAGAGTGTTCCGTTATGATATCCCTTCCTCAAACATAGGAGAAACTAACTACAAGTACTAGAGTTATATACACAATCAAATAAGAAGTCCCTTGCTTCCTTAATGAGCAAGTTAAAGAGTCCATTGAAACTAACCTATCTATTGTGCTTACTAACTAGATGATTCATTCATCCACTTTCTATTGCTTTACGTAGATGAAGATACAATGCCATGTAAAGAATGAGTTGTATGTATAGAACAACTACTAGAGATCACTAGATTAGTTAGATTGCTGTTTAGAGTGTTCCATTATGATATCCCTTTCCTCAAACATAGCAGAGAACTAATACAAGTACTAGAGTTATATACACAATCAAATAAGAAGTTCCCTTGCTTCCTTAATGAGCAAGTTATAGAGTCCATTGAAACTAACCTATCTATTGTGCTTACTAACTAGATGATTCATTCATCCACTTTCTATTGCTTTACGTAGATGAAAGATACAATGCCATGTAAAGAATGAGTTGTATGTATAGAACAACTACTAGATCACTAGATTAGTTAGATTGCTATTTAGAGTGTTCCATTATGATATCCCTTTCCTCAAACATAGCAGAGAACTAACTACAAGTACTATAGCTGAAACTAACCTTTCCATTACCCTTACAAACTAGATTAGTTGTCTATTGATTCATTCATTCACTTTCTATTACTTTAGTTAGATGAAAGATACAATCCCATGCAAAGAATGAGTTGTATGTCTTCCCTTTATCTAGAACAACAACTAGATCACTAGATTAGTGAGAATGCTATATAGAGTGTTCCGTTATGATATCCCTTTCCTCAAACATAGGAGAGAACTAACTACAAGTACTAGAGTTATATACACAATCAAATAAGAAGTCCCTTGCTTCCTTAATGAGCAAGTTAAAGAGTCCATTGAAACTAACCTATCTATTGTGCTTACTAACTAGATGATTCATTCATCCACTTTCTATTGCTTTACGTAGATGAAAGATACAATGCCATGTAAAGAATGAGTTGTATGTATAGAACAACTACTAGATCAACTACTAGATCACTAGATTAGTTAGATTGCTGTTTAGAGTGTTCCATTATGATATCCCTTTCCTCAAACATAGCAGAGAACTAACTACAAGTACTAGAGTTATATACACAATCAAATAAGAAGTTCCCTTGCTTCCTTAATGAGCAAGTTATAGAGTCCATTGAAACTAACCTATCTATTGTGCTTACTAACTAGATGATTCATTCATCCACTTTCTATTGCTTTACGTAGATGAAAGATACAATGCCATGTAAAGAATGAGTTGTATGTATAGAACAACTACTAGATCACTAGATTAGTTAGATTGCTATTTAGAGTGTTCCATTATGATATCCCTTTCCTCAAACATAGCAGAGAACTAACTACAAGTACTATAGCTGAAACTAACCTTTCCATTACCGTTACAAACTAGATTAGTTGTCTATTGATTCATTCATCCACTTTCTATTACTTTAGTAGATGAAAGATACAATCCCATGCAAAGAATGAGTTGTATGTCTTCCCTTTATCTAGAACAACAACTAGATCACTAGATTAGTTAGATTGCTATATAGAGTGTTCCGTTATGATATCCCTTTCCGCAAACATAGGAGAGAACTAACTACAAGTACTAGAGTTATATACACAATCAAATAAGAAGTCCCCTTGCTTCCTTAATGAGCAAGTTAAAGAGTCCATTGAAACTAACCTATCTATTGTGCTTACTAACTAGATGATTCATTCATCCACTTTCTATTGCTTTACGTAGATGAAAGATACAATGCCATGTAAAGAATGAGTTGTATGTATAGAACAACTACTAGATCACTAGATTAGTTAGATTGCTATTTAGAGTGTTCCATTATGATATCCCTTTCCTCAAACATAGCAGAGAACTAACTACAAGTACTATAGCTGAAACTAACCTTTCCATTACCCTTACAAACTAGATTAGTTGTCTATTGATTCATTCATCACTTTCTATTGCTTTAGTAGATGAAAGATACAATCCCATGTAAAGAATGAGTTGTATGTCTTCCCTTTATCTAGAACAACTACTAGATCACTAGATTAGTTAGATTGCTATATAGAGTGTTCCGTTATGATATCCCTTTCCTCAAACATAGCAGAGAACTAACTACAAGTACTATAGCTGAAACTAACCTTTCCATTACCGTTACAAACTAGACTAGTTGTCTATTGATTCATTCATCCACTTTCTATTGCTTTAGGTAGATGAAAGATACAATCCCATGCAAAGAATGAGTTGTATGTCTTCCCTTTATCTAGAACAACAACTAGATCACTAGATTAGGTAGATTGCTACATAGAGTGTTCCGTTATGATATCCCTTTCCGCAAACATAGGAGAGAACTAACTACAAGTACTAGAGTTATATACACAATCAAATAAGAAGTTCCCTTGCTTCCTTAATGAGCAAGTTAAAGAGTCCATTGAAACTAACCTATCTATTGTGCTTACTAACTAGATGATTCATTCATCCACTTTCTATTGCTTTACGTAGATGAAAGATACAATGCCATGTAAAGAATGAGTTGTATGTATAGAACAACTACTAGATCACTAGATTAGTTAGATTGCTATTTAGAGTGTTCCATTATGATATCCCTTTCCTCAAACATAGCAGAGAACTAACTACAAGTACTATAGCTGAAACTAACCTTTCCATTACCCTTACAAACTCGATTAGTTGTCTATTGATTCATTCATTCACTTTCTATTACTTTAGTTAGATGAAAGATACAATCCCATGCAAAGAATGAGTTGTATGTCTTCCCTTTATCTAGAACAACAACTAGATCACTAGATTAGTGAGATTGCTATATAGAGTGTTCCGTTATGATATCCCTTTCCTCAAACATAGAGAGAACTAACTACAAGTACTAGAGTTATATACACAATCAAATAAGAAGTCCCCTTGCTTCCTTAATGAGCAAGTTAAAGAGTCCATTGAAACTAACCTATCTATTGTGCTTACTAACTAGATGATTCATTCATCCACTTTCTATTGCTTTACGTAGATGAAAGATACAATGCCATGTAAAGAATGAGTTGTATGTATAGAACAACTACTAGATCACTAGATTAGTTAGATTGCTATTTAGAGTGTTCCATTATGATATCCCTTTCCTCAAACATAGAAGAGAACTAACTACAAGTACTATAGCTGAAACTAACCTTTCCATTACCCTTACAAACTAGATTAGTTGTCTATTGATTCATTCATTCACTTTCTATTACTTTAGTTAGATGAAAGATACAATCCCATGCAAAGAATGAGTTGTATGTCTTCCCTTTATCTAGAACAACAACTAGATCACTAGATTAGTGAGATTGCTATATAGAGTGTTCCGTTATGATATCCCTTTCCGCAAACATAGGAGAGAACTAACTACAAGTACTAGAGTTATATACACAATCAAATAAGAAGTCCCTTGCTTCCTTAATGAGCAAGTTAAAGAGTCCATTGAAACTAACCTATCTATTGTGCTTACTAACTAGATGATTCATTCATCCACTTTCTATTGCTTTACGTAGATGAAAGATACAATGCCATGTAAAGAATGAGTTGTATGTATAGAACAACTACTAGATCACTAGATTAGTTAGATTGCTGTTTAGAGTGTTCCATTATGATATCCCTTTCCTCAAACATAGCAGAGAACTAACTACAAGTACTAGAGTTATATACACAATCAAATAAGAAGTTCCCTTGCTTCCTTAATGAGCAAGTTATAGAGTCCATTGAAACTAACCTATCTATTGTGCTTACTAACTAGATGATTCATTCATCCACTTTCTATTGCTTTACGTAGATGAAAGATACAATGCCATGTAAAGAATGAGTTGTATGTATAGAACAACTACTAGATCACTAGATTAGTTAGATTGCTATTTAGAGTGTTCCATTATGATATCCCTTTCCTCAAACATAGCAGAGAACTAACTACAAGTACTATAGCTGAAACTAACCTTTCCATTACCGTTACAAACTAGATTAGTTGTCTATTGATTCATTCATCCACTTTCTATGCTTTAGGTAGATGAAAGATACAATCCCATGCAAAGAATGAGTTGTATGTCTTCCCTTTATCTAGAACAACAACTAGATCACTAGATTAGTTAGATTGCTACATAGAGTGTTCCGTTATGATATCCCTTTCCGCAAACATAGGAGAGAACTAACTACAAGTACTAGAGTTATATACACAATCAAATAAGAAGTCCCTTGCTTCCTTAATGAGCAAGTTAAAGAGTCCATTGAAACTAACCTATCTATTGTGCTTACTAACTAGATGATTCATTCATCCACTTTCTATTGCTTTACGTAGATGAAAGATACAATGCCATGTAAAGAATGAGTTGTATGTATAGAACAACTACTAGATCAACTACTAGATCACTAGATTAGTTAGATTGCTATTTAGAGTGTTCCATTATGATATCCCTTTCCTCAAACATAGCAGAGAACTAACTACAAGTACTATAGCTGAAACTAACCTTTCCATTACCCTTACAAACTAGATTAGTTGTCTATTGATTCATTCATTCACTTTCTATTACTTTAGTTAGATGAAAGATACATCCCATGCAAAGAATGAGTTGTATGTCTTCCCTTTATCTAGAACAACAACTAGATCACTAGATTAGTGAGATGCTATATAGAGTGTTCCGTTATGATATCCCTTTCCGCAAACATAGGAGAGAACTAACTACAAGTACTAGAGTTATATACACAATCAAATAAGAAGTCCCTTGCTTCCTTAATGAGCAAGTTAAAGAGTCCATTGAAACTAACCTATCTATTGTGCTTACTAACTAGATGATTCATTCATCCACTTTCTATTGCTTTACGTAGATGAAAGATACAATGCCATGTAAAGAATGAGTTGTATGTATAGAACAACTACTAGATCACTAGATTAGTTAGATTGCTATTTAGAGTGTTCCATTATGATATCCCTTTCCTCAAACATAGAGAGAACTAACTACAAGTACTATAGCTGAAACTAACCTTTCCATTACCCTTACAAACTAGATTAGTTGTCTATTGATTCATTCATTCACTTTCTATTACTTTAGTTAGATGAAAGATACAATCCCATGCAAAGAATGAGTTGTATGTCTTCCCTTTATCTAGAACAACAACTAGATCACTAGATTGTGAGATTGCTATATAGAGTGTTCCGTTATGATATCCCTTTCCGCAAACATAGGAGAGAACTAACTACAAGTACTAGAGTTATATACACAATCAAATAAGAAGTCCCCTTGCTTCCTTAATGAGCAAGTTAAAGAGTCCATTGAAACTAACCTATCTATTGTGCTTACTAACTAGATGATTCATTCATCCACTTTCTATTGCTTTACGTAGATGAAAGATACAATGCCATGTAAAGAATGAGTTGTATGTATAGAAAACTACTAGATCACTAGATTAGTTAGATTGCTGTTTAGAGTGTTCCATTATGATATCCCTTTCCTCAAACATAGCAGAGAACTAACTACAAGTACTAGAGTTATATACACAATCAAATAAGAAGTTCCCTTGCTTCCTTATGAGCAAGTTAGAGTCCATTGAAACTAACTATCTATTGTGCTTACTAACTAGATGATTCATTCATCCACTTTCTATTGCTTTACGTAGATGAAAGATACAATGCCATGTAAAGAATGAGTTGTATGTATAGAACAACTACTAGATCACTAGATTAGTGAGATTGCTATTTAGAGTGTTCCATTATGATATCCCTTTCCTCAAACATAGGAGAGAACTAACTACAAGTACTAGAGTTATATACACAATCAAATAAGAAGTTCCCTTGCTTCCTTAATGAGCAAGTTAAAGAGTCCATTGAAACTAACCTATCTATTGTGCTTACTAACTAGATGATTCATTCATCCACTTTCTATGCTTTACGTAGATGAAAGATACAATGCCATGTAAAGAATGAGTTGTATGTATAGAACAACTACTAGATCACTAGATTAGTTAGATTGCTATTTAGAGTGTTCCATTATGATATCCCTTTCCTCAAACATAGCAGAGAACTAACTACAAGTACTATAGCTGAAACTAACCTTTCCATTACCGTTACAAACTAGATTAGTTGTCTATTGATTCATTCATCCACTTTCTATTGCTTTAGGTAGATGAAAGATACAATCCCATGCAAAGAATGAGTTGTATGTCTTCCCTTTATCTAGAACAACAACTAGATCACTAGATTAGTTAGATTGCTATATAGAGTGTTCCGTTATGATATCCCTTTCCGCAAACATAGGAGAGAACTAACTACAAGTACTAGAGTTATATACACAATCAAATAAGAAGTCCCTTGCTTCCTTATGAGCAAGTTATAGAGTCCATTGAAACTAACCTATCTATTGTGCTTACTAACTAGATGATTCATTCATCCACTTTCTATTGCTTTACGTAGATGAAAGATACAATGCCATGTAAAGAATGAGTTGTATGTATAGAACAACTACTAGATCAACTACTAGATCACTAGATTAGTTAGATTGCTGTTTAGAGTGTTCCATTATGATATCCCTTTCCTCAAACATAGCAGAGAACTAACTACAAGTACTAGAGTTATATACACAATCAAATAAGAAGTTCCCTTGCTTCCTTAATGAGAAAGTTATAGAGTCCATTGAAACTAACCTATCTATTGTGCTTACTAACTAGATGATTCATTCATCCACTTTCTATTGCTTTACGTAGATGAAAGATACAATGCCATGTAAAGAATGAGTTGTATGTATAGAACAACTACTAGATCACTAGATTAGTTAGATTGCTAGTTTAGATGTTCCATTATGATATCCCTTTCCTCAAACATAGAAGAGAACTAACTACAAGTACTATAGTTGAAACTAACCTTTCCATTACCTTACAAACTAGATTAGTTGTCTATTGATTCATTCATCACTTTCTATTACTTTAGGTAGATGAAAGATACAATCCCATGCAAAGAATGAGTTGTATGTCTTCCCTTTATCTAGAACAACAACTGGATCACTAGATTTGTAGATTGCTATATAGAGTGTTCCGTTATGATATCCCTTTCCGCAAACATAGGAGAGAACTAACTACAAGTACTAGAGTTATATGCACAATCAAATAAGAAGTCCCCTTGCTTCCTTAA
>JAHHQI010000029.1:0-29371 GCA_028274465.1 Plantago ovata | reverse complement strand
AAGGGGACAAAGACCAGCCGGTAAAGGAGGAAGATATGGGAAGAAGTAGAAGGGTGTTTTTCCTTCAAGCCTCAGAGTATCAACCGAATAAGTAGCAACACCAGAGGAAGAAAGAACCTGAACAGCGCAGCAGAATAATGACCATCACTCACCTTCCTGAGAGACTTTCGAATATTGGCTTCACCCAAATCTGGATCTGACTCCTGACGAAAAGAAGGCGTATCCGCGGCCAAAGTGTCACGAAGCAGTTGTAAACTACCCCCAGCGGCGTCCCAAGTACGAAGGGAAGAAGTAATGCACTCCTCCTGACACTGTCGCCTAACAACTGCCCTACACTCAAGACTACTCCTCGGAGAAAAAGTCCTCAACGTACAAAGAGGGTAGCGCAAGCAAACGAATCCAACAGGAAAGGTCATCTGGAGAAGGACAACAATAAGAGCAGATCTTAGCTTCTTATAACATGGTTCTTCAGGGAGTTGACTAGACTCACCTATCTGAATGGGGATATGAGAAGATATTAAATCGGATCAATAAGGACATTATGGACAAGAACGGATGCAAGAGAATAATCCCAAACAGAAAGCAACTACTACTACCCCATCATCAGTTTTTATTCTTGAGTTGCGCTTCTTTTTGCTGGCAGGCATTCAGAAGGCCTCAATAGAAATTAGAATTCATGAATTATGCGAAAAATCGCAATACGTGATGAATAAAAATCCACAGGAAAGTAACTACTGCCTACCCCATCATCAATTTTTATACTTGAGTGGCACTTCTTTTTGTTGGCAGGGGCAGGGCACCAGCAGTGGCACCAGACAGACGCGTCCCAGTCTCCATCATAAACCCTTAAGGCAACCACACCGGGGCGTTTGCCATCTCCAGCGGGTCCCTCGTCTTTTTTATCTTCTTAGGCGACGAGCTTTTACCTGGAGCCGCAACGGTACGAGGCTGTGCAGCAATCAAATCATCTGCATTCTGCGCTAGAGTAACATGGTCCGCCAAGGCCTGTTCCACAACTTCAACAGCTTCAGGTGCTCTTGTGCCGTTCTTGTTCTTTCGAATTGGCTTGGTGTTGGGAGTCGAGGAGCTGGGGATATCTGAAGCCGCCATTGCAGATTTCGAGAGAGAAGCAAAATTCAGGAGAGTGAAAGAGAGATGTTTGGTTTGCAGAGGAGTGTGAGACAATGAGAGAGTGTGAGAGAGCAAATGAATGAACTGTTCAATTTATAGAGAGGGTGAGGTGAGGTAAATTATTAATCTTGCCATTTTCTACCAAATAGTAGCTCCCACCCCCTTTTTAATACAAAAACTCAATCTATAAACAAAACGGAAAAACCAACTAGCTGTTGTTGTTGTTGTTGTTGTTGTTGTATTATTATTATTATTATTATTAAAGACTATTGATCACACATTTACAATGAATGGGAGTGGATAAACATGCATGCACTAGTAGTAATATATTAGGTACACAACCAACATTTACAATATACTACTAGCTTCTCTAGAGATGGGATCGTACCTATACCAGCTCAATTGTAGGACTAGTTCTAGAATTTGGGATGTATGTCCCCCCTGATTGTATATTGATGCAAAATGATGTCAATAAATGGTATCCTCGTATTATCGCATTCTAGGATAGCCTACCATCTCTAATTCCTCTAGCTTAATCTATGAAAAATTTTGTTTGCTTAAAAAAACATTTTACAATATACTAATATACTAGTAGTAACATTATTGGTGAGCAGGAACACAAAAAAAAAGAAAACAATAGAAAATGAACAAAAACTAAAATAAAATAATAAAGAAGTGTTGCGCTTCAATACTTGGTTGTGCTCAAGCGCAACACTTGCGCCTCTTGCATCTCTGTTGGAGGCGCAACAAGTCCCTTGGCGTCTCCAACTTGGAAGATGTCAATTGTCCACGGCATATTATAATGCAATATTGACATGTCCATAGATGAAATGTCAGACGGTTTTCACACTAATACTCCCAGCATAAATCGGGGTCTGCTGGAATATGTGTTTGTTTCTTGCAATCCAGATGTCATAAACACATTCTGCAAGGATTACTTTGAGCAGTTTTGCCTTCCACCCCTTGCCATACGCTCTCCGGGTCAATACTGCCACAGTTTCACAAAGTTAAGGCAAATAAATACCATTGCTAATATATATCCCGTCATCTTAACTACAACATAAAACAAAAGCCTCTATATGATTTGCACAACGATAATCAACAAAAGTACACTCAAACAAGTTTAAAACATATATTACGAGCTTTACTAGGTACTCAGGATAACAATTATCATAAAATCGTAGCCATCTAGGTCATTCATATCCCTCTCTACGATGAACGTCGATACCTCAAATTCAAATTTCTTGATATCAAGTGGCGTGAGCCTGATAGGGTGGTCACATATGAGCTTATGGTTGTCTATAAATGTTTTCCAACCTATGCCGTGTAGGCGTACCTCTTCTTTTTTCACTTTGAATGCCACAGTATATACCTCAGTGGTATTGCGACAGGTATTGTGATTTGCGAAATCTAAATTTCGCCACGGTGTTAATCAATGGAAATTTCCACCTTTGCGTGATGACTTCGCGTGACATTCGCTGAAAGTTATAAACCATAAATTAGATCAAACATGAATAAATTACAAATGCATTCCGATCCCTTTATTTTATAATTAAAATTTCTTATTTACAAAATGACAAAAGAAAATGCTAATGTTTAATGGTGCTAATATATGTACAGTGTGTAGTTCATTAAACATGATATGCTTTAAATGTGCTGAATTAGTTGCTTCAATATATTGTTGCACATTATAGTAATATCTATGATGCAATCAGATACTAATTCACACACTAAAAATTTAAAGGATTACCATCTTATAATGAGGCGCAACTGCCGTTTCCTTGAGGACAACAATAAGAGCATATCTTAGCTTCTTATAACTCTGAGGACAACTATAAGAGCAGATCTTAGCTTCTTATAACACGGTTCTTCAGGGAGTAGACTAGACTCACCTATCTGAATGGGGATATGAGAAGATAATAAATCAGATCAATAAGGACATTGGTAAAGGACAGAATGGATGGAAGAGAATAATACCAAACAGAAAGCAACTACTACCTACCCCATCATCAGTTTTTATTCTTGAGCTGCGCTTCTTTTCACCGGCAGGGCTCTTAGAAGGCTGCAATAGAAATTAGATGCCTGGATTATGCAACAAATCGCAATACAGGATGAATAAAACTTCAACAAGAAAGTAACTACTGCCCACCCCATCATCATTTTTTGAACTTGACTTGCGCTTGTTTTTGCTGACAGAGCTCTCAGAAGGATGCAATAGAAATTATAATAACAGAATTATGCAACAAATCGCAATACGGGATGAATAAAACTTCAACAGGAAAGTAACTATTGCCTACCCCATCATCAGTTTTTATACTTGAGTGGCACTTCTTTTTGTTGGCAGGGGCAGGGCACCAGTAGTGGCACCAGCATGACGCGTCCCAGTCTCCACCGTAAATCCTTCAGGCAACCATGCCGGGTCCTTGGCCATCTCCACCGGGTCCCTCGTCTTTTTTATCTTCTTAGCCGACGAGCGTCCACCTGGAGCCACAACGGTATGAGGCTGTGCAGCAATCAAATCACCAGCATTCTGCGCCAGTGTAACATGGTCCGCCAAGGACTGTTCCACAACTTCAGGAGCTCTTGTGTCGTTCTTGTTGGTTTTTAGCACTAGCTTGGGGTTGGGAGTAGGAGCTGGGGATATCTGAAGCCGCCATATATTGCAGATTTTGAGAGAGAAGCAAAATTCAGGAAAGTGAAAGAGAGATGTTTGTTTTGGCAGAGGAGTGTGAGGCTGAGAGAGCAAATGAATGAACAGTTCAATTTATAGAGAGTGAGGTGAGGTTAATTTATTAATCTTGCCCTTTTCTGCCAAACAGCAATAAGTAAGTTGTGCTCCCACCCCATTTTAAATATAAAATCAATCTAAATGTATGAAACAGAAAAAATACCACTTCTAGCGTTGTTATTATTATTATTATTATTATTATTATTATTATTATTATTATTATTATTATTATTATTATTATTATTATTATTATTATTATTATTATTATTATTATTATTTATTTTTATTTATTTATTTATTTATTTATTATTATTTTTTTTATTGATAATAACTTGTATTAATCACACAAAATTGGAAGGGAGTCGAGAGACAATTTGTGCTCCCGCCCCTTTCTGAATACACAAACTAAGTCTCGAAAAAAGAAAAACACCACTCCTAACATTATTAGAAAGACTAACACACAAATACCTGAGACGAGAAAGAGTAGCCAACGCCTCCTGGGCGAGCTCCCCGAACATAGAGAAGGCAAAAGGAATGAACGAGTAGCCATTATCCGCACACTTGGAAGAGTACTTCCTCTTTTTCTTCTGTACGGCGTTCTGCAAAGCCACCCCGGGAGCCCACGGATCCACTCCCCCACCAGCAAAAGGAGAGGCACCGGTAACATCCAAGCAAGCGTCTTTGCCTTGGGACCAGTTGTACAACAAAAGGTCTGCTGGCCGAAGGTCCCGTCCATCATCGGAAAGGAACCCCATAGGGACCTCTGTCCGCACAGCAACACCAACCTTAGAGCAGATGTCAGCCAAGGTATCACGCACAAGATTGTGCCGAAACTTCACCCCCAGCTCACTGGAACAATGAACAGTGTGGTCCCCCCACTGGTCCATCCGATGCACATGACAACTCGAGCAAACGGAACCATCAGGGAACAAAGGGACCGCCATGCGATAACACAACACAACACGAAACTGCCGAGGGTTCATGCACTGCCCCAACCCATCAATAGGGATGGTGTAAAGGTAATCCTGTGCATGAGGGGCACGGATACAACTAAGAAGAGCCTTCTGCCGACGACTCAAACCATAACGTGACGTCAGACGTGCATCAATGACACCAAAATAGCTCTTTGCCAGAGACTTCATGAACTGGGGGGCAGGAGAGCTAGAGGGAGCAGAGAGAACATCAACTCCACAAAAGGTCGTGAAACTGTCAAGAGCAGACTCGAAGGTAGGACAAGAAGAAGCAATCCTAGACCTCAACAGAATCCTATCCTGCAACGAGCTAGGCTGCAAACGAGAGACGAGAAAAGCATACTGACTGACATCCTCAGCACACAAGACCCCAAGACCTCCAAGTCCGATGGGAAGTGTGGCAAGTCGCCACTGCCAATCCCCAAAACCAGGCCCTGAACCTGTAACGACCAACTCCAATGAAATACGCAAGGCCTGATCGAATTGAACCAGAGAATCCCCATAAGACCAAGGAGGGCAGGTCCTCAAAGCATAAGATAATTTCGCAACCCCTGCACAATTGCGAAGAAGAAGAAGCTCACACTTCGGGTCATCAAGCTTGCAGATAGCCTCCAACAAAGAAATGGTCTTGGATACCCAACGCGCAACTAGATCACGGAAAAATCCAGAAACCGCACTAACAGAGCCCCAAGGAGCTTGACACCCTGAAGCGGACGAGAGAGAGAAGCCGGAAAAAGACCAGCCATCCTTCCACGAGGGTCCTCCACTGGCCAGAAAAGCTCCGTCTTATCGACGTTCAGATGCGTTATTATTATTATTATTATTATTATTATTATTTTTATTTTTTTTAAGAAGTGGAATTCAATAAATCAAAAACAAAGAAAGTTTACACAAAATTACTGGGCAGCTGAGAAAAAAGTTGGGCTCCCACTCCCATAGCAATAGCAAAACTAATCCTAGGGAAAATATGATGAGCAGCACGCGCTCCAGTATCCTGAGCCAAAATGAAACCCCAAACTCTAACAAGCAACTCAACAACATCAACATCCAACTCCCCAAGTATCGATAAAGAGAAAGGAAGGAATTCATATCCCTTAGCTGCCCACAAGTCCCGATATTTCGCAAACTTGCGCTTGGCAGCATCAGTAACCACATGTCCAGGCACAAAGTCCAAAAACCCAGACTGGGTCAAAGGGGAAGACTCGGTCAGATCCACACACACATCCCGTCCCCTATCCCCAGCATAAAGGAGAAAGTCTGCAGGACGGAGGGACCTGTCACTCCCACCGCTCAAACCAATATCCACTTCCTTACCAGCGAAATGCCAGACCGAAAATAGACATCCAAGAGAGTGTCCTGAACGAGGTTATGTCGGTGCTTGATACCCAACATCCCAGCACACGACACCGCATGATAACCAAACACATCTCCATAAAAAGCCCGAGAGAAAGTAGAGCTGGGCGAGGACACCGGAAACAATGCAACACCAAACCGATAACCTAGAACACACCTGTAAGTCCTCACGTTCATTGTCTGCCCCCAAACCAAAAATAGGATCTACACACAACCAATCAGAAGAATGGGCACCCTGTTGAGACTTCTAAAGAGCTACCTGACGAGGGGATAAAGAGAAAACATATTCCGCAGAAGCAACAACCTTCGTGAAATATATATCTGCCAGTCTTTTCATAAGTCTGGGGGCAGAGATCTCATTGGGGTTACTCAAAAGGTCAGAACCTGTGGTCTCAACAAACAAAGACCGGCATCATTAAAAGCAGGTCCAGGAGAAGTGATACCAGAAGGACACACAAGCTTAGCCTGCAAACCAGCAGACTGAAGGCGAGAGCAACGAAGGCATAATGGCGAACATCCATAGCAGAATAAACACCAACCCTCCAAAAAGAAAAGGGAAAAGTAGCAAGACGCCACTGCCAATCACCAAAACCGGGGCCTGACGCCGTAACAATACGCTCCAAGGAGGATCTGAGAGCCCGATCAAAAGAAAACTGGGTTGACTGAAAGAAATCGGGAGCGCAAGTGCGCAAAGCAAAATAGACCTTCTAAATGCCCGTACAAGCACGAAGTAGCAACAGCTCACACTGCGGATTATTAAGCTTCGCGACACAGTCCATAAGCTCGATAGTCTTATTCACCCTCTTCACCACAAGCTCAATACTAAAATCAGGGCACACACTGACCGAACCCCCAAAAACTTTGACCCCACGGAGTGGCCTGGCGATAGAAGGAGGAAAAACACCAGGAATCCTACTCCTCGGATCTTCTAGAGGCCAAAAAATCTCAGTCTTGTGAACATTGAGGTGAAGTCCATAACGCGGGTAGTCCACCAAGATCAGCTCTAAGACCTTTCCCACAACAAAGGTATCTCCGACAATGGTGTCGTCATCTAAATACCAAGCCTACAAGGATAAGTCAAAAGAATCTCTGATCTTACAAACAAATGGGTGTAAAACCAAAGCAAAAAGAAGAGGACCCAAAGGATCACTCTGCTGGACCCCCTGAATAGACCAAAGAATGTGCTCCCCATAGTACAACCTGGCCGGACTGGAATAACAGAACTCAACCCAACGGGAAAGACCGAGGCAACGACGACGAATCTCAAGCAACAGAACCTCACGACCGACCATGTTGAAAGCATTCTGAAAGTCAACTAACAACATGGTCAAGCCCACCTTACTGCCTCTCGCCTCTACTGGCCGACTCAAGGCGTGAAGAATAGCCTCACCGCCATAGGGTACCCCAACACCAAACTGGAGACCGTCAAAATACCCAAATAAAGAGGGGCCAACAAAAATAGCACCCACCTTAGAGATTAGGCGACGCCAAATATTACCCACAGCAATAGGATGTAAACGGCCACCCGGCTTAACCTGCGGAGTGAGGGGAGCACTAGCAATATACTCACCCAAACCATGCGAGCACTTACCCTCCAAGAAAATATGAACCACCCGAGTGATAGAGGTGATCGAATCTTCCGAGAGAGCAACAACAGCACCGCCCAGACAATCCAATAAGTGCTAAGCTCGCAAACCATCTCGACCACAGGAGGTTCCTCGAGGGAAACTACAAATCATATCTCGAACAGTAGTACTGGAGGCAGAAAGGGGACAAAGACCAGCAGGTAAAGGAGGCAAGATATGGGAAGAAGTAGAAGGGTGTTTTTCCTTCAAAGCCTCCAGAGTATCAACCGAATAATTAGCAACACCAGAGGAAGAAAGAACCTGAACAGCTGCAGAATAATGACCATCACTCACCTTCCTGAGAGACTTTCGAATATTGGCTTCACCCAAATCTGGATCTGACTCCTGACGAAAAGAAGGCGTATCCGCGGCCAAAGTGTCACGAAGCAGTTGTAAACTACCCCCAGCGGCGTCCCAAGTACGAAGGGAAGAAGTAATGCACTCCTCCTGACACTGTCACCTAACAACTGCCCTACACTCAAGACTACTCCTCGGAGAAAAAGTCCTCAACGTAAAAAGAGGTAGCGCAAGCAAACGAATCCTACATGAAAGGTCATCTGGAGAAGGACAACAATAAGAGCAGATCTTAGCTTCTTATAACATGGTTCTTCAGGGAGTTGACTAGACTCACCTATCTGAATGGGGATATGAGAAGATATTAAATCGGATCAATAAGGACATTATGGACAGAACGGATGCAAGAGAATAATCCCAAACAGAAAGCAACTACTACCTACCCCGTCATCATTTTTTATTCTTGAGTTGCGCTTCTTTTTGCTGGCAGGGCATTCAGAAGGCCTCAATAGAAATTAGAAATCATGAATTATGCGAAAAATCGCAATACGTGATGAATAAAACTTCCACAGGAAAGTAACTACTGCCTACCTTATCATCAATTTTTATACTTGAGTGGCACTTCTTTTTGTTGGCAGGGGCAGGGCACCAACAGTGGCACCAGACAGACGCGTCCCAGTCTCCATCATAAACCCTTAAGGCAACCACACCGGGGCGTTTGCCATCTCCAGCGGGTCCCTCGTCTTTTTTATCTTCTTAGGCGATGAGCTTTTACCTGGAGCCGCAACGGTACGAGGCTGTGCAGCAATCAAATCATCTGCATTCTGCGCTAGAGTAACATGGTCCGCCAAGGCCTGTTCCACAACTTCAACAGCTTCAGGTGCTCTTGTGCCGTTCTTGTTCGTTTTTCGAATTGGCTTGGTGTTGGGAGTCGAGGAGCTGGGGATATCTGAAGCCGCCATTGAAGATTTCGAGAGAGAAGCAAAATTCAGGAGAGTGAAAGAGAGATGTTTGGTTTGCAGAGGAGTGTGAGACAATGAGAGAGTGTGAGAGAGCAAATGAATGAACTGTTCAATTTATAGAGAGGGTGAGGTGAGGTAAATTTATTAATCTTGCCCTTTTCTACCAAATAGTAGCTCCCACCCCCTTTTGAATACAAAAACTCAATCTATAAAACGGAAAAATACCACTCCTAGCGTTGTTGTTGTTGTTGTTGTTGTTGTTATTATTATTATTATTATTATTATTAAAGACTATTGATCACACATTTACAATGAATGGGAGTGGATAAACATGCATACACTAGTAGTAATATATTAGGTACACAACCAACATTTACAATATACTACTAGCTTCTCTAGAGATGGGATCGTACCTATACCAGCTCAAGACGTTTCATGTAGGACTAGTTCTAGAATTTGGGATGTATGCCCCCCCTGATTGTATATATTGATGCAAAATGATGTCAATAAATGGTATCCTCGTATTATCGCATTCTAGGATAGCCTACCAGCTCTAATTCCTCTAGCTTAATCTATGAAAAAAAAATTTTTGCTTAAAAAAAAAATTTTACAATATACTAATACACTAGTAGTAACATTATTGGTGAGCAGGAACACGACAAAAAAGAACACAATAGAAAATGAACAAAAACTAAAATAAAATAATAAAGAAGTGTTGCGCTTCAATACTTGGTTGAGCTCAAGCGCAACACTTGCGCCTCTTGCATCTCTGTTGGAGGCGCAACAAGTCCCTTGGCATCTCCAACTTGGAAGATGTCAATTGTCCACGGCATATTATAATGCAGTATTGACATGTCCATAGATGAAATGTCAGACGGTTTTCACACTAATACTCCCAGCATAAATCGGGGTCTGCTGGAATGTGTTTGTTTCTTGCAATCCAGATGTCATAAACACATTCTGCAAGGATTACTTTGAGCAGTTTTGCCTTCCATCCCTTGCCATACGCTCTCCGGGTCAATACTACCACAGTTTCACAAAGTTAAGGCAAATAAATACCATTGCTAATATATATCCCGTCATCTTAACTACAGCATAAAACAAAAGCCTCTATATGATTTACACAACGATAATCAACAAAAGTACACTCAAACAAGTTTAAAACATATATTACGAGCTTTATTAGGTACTCAGGATAACAATTATCATCAAAATCGTAGCCATCTAGGTCATTCATATCCCTCTCTATGATGAATGTCGATACCTCAAATTCAAATTTCTTGATATCAAGTGGCGTGAGCCTGATAGGGTGGTCACATATGAGCTTATGGTTGTCTATAAATGTTTTCCAACCTATGCCGTGTAGGCGTACCTCTTCTTTTTTCACTTTGAATGCCTCAGTATATACCTCAGTGGTACTGCGAAAGGTATTGTGATTTGCGAAATCTAAATTTCGCCACGGTGTTAATCAATGGAAATTTCCACCTTTGCGTGATGACTTCGCGTGACATTCGCTGAAAGTTATAAACCATAAATTAGATCAAACATGAATAAATTACAAATGCATTCCCATCATCCCTTTATTATACAATTAAATTTTCTCATTTACAACATGACGAAAGAAAATGCTAATGTTTAATGGTGCTAATATATGTACAATGTGTAGTTCATTAAGCATGCTATGCTATAAATGTGCAGAATTAGTTGCTTCAATTTTTTGTTGCTCATTGTAGTAATATCTATGATGCAATCAGATACAAATTCACACACTAAAAATTTAAAGGATTACCATCTTATAATGAGGCGCAACTGCCGTTTTCCTGAGGACAACAATAAGAGCAGATCTTAGCTTCTTATAACATGGTTCTTCAGGGAGTTGACTAGACTCACCTATCTGAATGGGGATATGAGAAGATATTAAATCGGATCAATAAGGACATTATGGACAGAACGGATGCAAGAGAATAATCCCAAACAGAAAGCAACTACTACCTACCCCATCATCAGTTTTTATTCTTGAGTTGCGCTTCTTTTTGCTGGCAAGGCATTCAGAAGGCCTCAATAGAAATTAGAATTCATGAATTATGCGAAAAATCGCAATACGTGATGAATAAAACTTCGACAGGAAAGTAACTACTGCCTACCCCATCATCAATTTTTATACTTGAGTGGCACTTCTTTTTGTTGGCAGGGGCAGGGCACCAGCAGTGGCACCAGACAGACGCGTCCCAGTCTCCATCATAAACCCTTAAGGAAACCACACTGGGCGTTGGCCATCTCCAGCGGGTCCCTCGTCTTTTTTATCTTCTTAGCCGACGAGCTTTCACCTGGAGCCGCAACGGTACGAGGTTGTGCAGCAATCAAATCATCTGCATTCTGCGCTAGAGTAACATGGTCCGCTAAGGCCTGTTCCACAACTTCAACAGCTTCAGGTGCTCTTGTGTCGTTGTTGTTCGTTTTTCGAATTGGCTTGGTTTTGGGAGTCGAGGAGCTGGGGATATCTGAAGCCGCCATTGCAGATTTCGAGAGAGAAGCAAAATTCAGGAGAGTGAAAGAGAGATGTTTGGTTTGCAGAGGAGTGTGAGACTATGAGAGAGTGTGAGAGAGCAAATGAATGAAGTGTTCAATTTATAGAGAGGGTGAGGTGAGGTAAATTTATTAAACTTGCCCTTTTCTACCAAATAGTAGCTCCCACCCCCTTTTTAATACAAGAACTCAATCTATAAAACAAAACGGAAAAATACCACTCCTAGCGTTGTTGTTGTTGTTGTTGTTGTTATTATTATTATTATTATTAAAGACTACTGATCACACATTTACAATGAATGGGAGTGGATAAACATGCATGCACTAGTAGTAATATATTAGGTACACAACCAACATTTACAATATACTACTAGCTTCTCTAGAGATGGGATCGTACCTATACCAGCTCAATTGTAGGACTAGTTCTAGAATTTGGGATGTATGTCCCCCCTGATTGTATATATTGATGCAAAATGATGTCAATAAATGGTATCCTCATATTATCGCATTCTAGGATAGCCTACCATCTCTAATTCCTCTAGCTTAATCTATGAAAATTTTTGTTTGCTTAAAAAAAACATTTTACAATATAGTAATATACTAGTAGTAACATTATTGGTGAGCAGGAACACGACAAAAAAGAAAACAATAGAAAATGAACAAAAACTAAAATAAAATAATAAAGAAATGTTGCGCTTCAATACTTGGTTGAGCTCAAGCGCAACACTTGCGCCTCTTGTATCTCTGTTGGAGGCGCAACAAGTCCCTTGGCGTCTCCAACTTGGAAGATGTCAATTGTCCACGGCATATTATAATGCAATATTGACATGTCCATATATGAAATGTCAGACGGTTTTCACACTAATACTCCCAGCATAAATCGGGGCCTGCTGGAATATGTGTTTGTTTCTTGCAATCCAGATGTCATAAACACATTCTGCAAGGATTACTCTGAGCAGTTTTGCCTTCCACCCCTTGCCATACGCTCTCCGGGTCAATACTGCCACAGTTTCACAAAGTTAAGGCAAATAAATACCATTGCTAATATATATCCCGTCATCTTAACTAGAACATAAAACAAAAGCCTCTATATGATTTGCACAACGATAATCAACAAAAGTACACTCAAACAAGTTTAAAACATATATTACGAGCTTTATTAGGTACTCAGGATAACAATTATCATCAAAATCGTAGCCATCTAGGTCATTCATATCCCTCTCTATGATGAACGTCGATACCTCAAATTCAAATTTCTTGATATCAAGTGGCGTGAGCCTGATAGGGTGGTCACATATGAGCTTATGGTTGTCTATAAATGTTTTCCAACCTATGTCGTGTAGGCGTACCTCTTCTTTTTTCACTTTGAATGCTACAGTATATACCTCAGTGTTATTGCGAAAGGTATTGTGATTTGCGAAATCTAAATTTCGCCACGGTGTTAATGAATGGAAATTTCCACCTTTGCGTGATGACTTCGCGTGACATTCGCTGAAAGTTATAAACCATAAATTAGATCAAACATGAATAAATTACAAATGCATTCCGATCCCTTTATTTTATAATTAAATTTTCTTATTTACAAAATGACAAAAGAAAATGCTAATGTTTAATGGTGCTAATATATGGACAGTGTGTAGTTCATTAAACATGATATGCTTTAAATGTGTTGAATTAGTTGCTTCAATATATTGTTGCACATTATAGTAATATCTATGATGCAATAAGATACTAATTCACACACTAAAAATTTAAAGGATTACCATCTTATAATGAGTCGCAACTGCCGTTTCCTTGAGGACAACAATAAGAGCAGATCTTAGCTTCTTATAACTCTGAGGACAACAATAAGAACAGATCTTAGCTTCTTATAACACGGTTCTTCAGGGAGTATACTAGACTCACCTATCTGAATGGGGATATGAGAAGATAATAAATCAGATCAATAAGGACATTGGTAAAGGACAGAATGGATGGAAGAGAATAATCCCAAACAGAAAGCAACTACTACCTACCCCATCATCAGTTTTTATTCTTGAGCTGCGCTTCTTTTCACTGGCAGGGCTCTTAGAAGGCTGCAATAGAAATTAGATGCCTGGATTATGCAACAAATCGCAATACAGGATGAATAAAACTTCAACAAGAAAGTAACTACTGCCCACCCCATCATCATTTTTTGAACTTGACTTGCGCTTGACTTGCTGGGATAGGATGAACTTGACTTGCTGGCAGAGCTCTCAGAAGGATGCAATAGAAATTATAATAACAGAATTATGCAACAAATCGCAATACGGGATGAATAAAACTTCAACAGGAAAGTAACTATTGCCTACCCCATCATCAGTTTTTATACTTGAGTGGCACTTCTTTTTGTGGCAGGGGCAGGGCACCAGCATGACGCGTCCCAGTCTCCACCGTAAATCCTTCAGGCAACCATGCCGGGTCCTTGGCCATCTCCACCGGGTCCCTCGTCTTTTTGATCTTCTTAGCCGACGAGCGTCCACCTGGAGCCACAATGGTATGAGGCTGTGCAGCAATCAAATCACCAGCATTTTGCGCCAGTGTAACATAGTCCGCCAAGGACTGTTCCACAGCTTCAGGAGCTCTTGTGCCGTTCTTGTTGGTTTTTAGAACTAGCTTGGGGTTGGGAGTAGAGGAGCTGGGGATATCTGAAGCCGCCATATATTGCAGATTTTGAGAGAGAAGCAAAATTCAGGAAACTGAAAGAGAGATGTTTGTTTTGGCAGAGGAGTGTGAGACTGAGAGAGCAAATGAATGAACAGTTCAATTTATAGAGAGTGAGGTGAGGTTAATTTATTAATCTTGCCCTTTTCTGCCAAACAGCAATAAGTAAGTTGTGCTCCCACCCCATTTTAAATATAAAATCAATCTAAATCTATGAAACAGAAAAATACCACTTCTAGCGTTGTTATTATTATTATAATTATTATTATTATTATTATTATTATTATTATTATTATTATTATTATTATTATTATTGTTATTATTATTATTATTATTATTATTATTATTATTATTATTATTATTATTTATTATTATTATTATTTTTTTTTTTTTATTGATAATAACTTGTATTAATCACACAAAATTGGAAGGGAGTCGAGAGACAATTTGTGCTCCCACCCCTTTCTGAATACAAAAACTAAGTCTCGAAAAAAGAAAAACACCACTCCTAACATTATTAGAAAGACTAACACACAAATGCCTGAGACGAGAAAGAGTACCCAACGCCTCCTGGGCGAGCTCCCCGAACATAGAGAAGGCAAAAGGAATGTACGAGTAGCCATTATCCGCACACTTGGAAGAGTACTTCCTCTTCTTCTTCTGTACGGCGTTCTGCAAAGCCACCCCCGGGAGCCCACGGATCCACTCCTCCACCAGCAAAAGGAGAGGCACCGGTAACATCCAAGCAAGCGTCTTTGCCTTGGGACCAGTTGTACAACAAAAGGTCTGCTGGCCGAAGGTCCCGTCCATCATCGGAAAGGAACCCCATAGGGACCTCTGTCCGCACAGCAACACCAACCTTAGAGCAGATGTCAGCCAAGGTATCACGCACAAGATTGTGCCAAAACTTCACCCCCACCCCACTGGAACAATGAACAGTATGGTCCCCCCACTGGTCCATCCGATGCACATGACAACTCGAGCAAACGGAACCATCAGGGAACAAAGGAACCGCCATGCGATAACACAACACAGCACGAAACTGCCGAGGGTTCATGCGCTGCCCCAACCCATCAACAGGGATGGTGTAAAGGTAATCCTGTGCATGAGGGGCACGGATACAACTAAGAAGAGCCTTCTGCCGACGACTCAAACCATAACGTGACGTCAGACGTGCATCAATGACACCAAAATAGCTCTTTGTCAGAGACTTCATGAACTGGGGTCAGGAGAGCTAGAGGGAGCAGAGAGAACATCAACTCCACAAAAGGTCGTGAAACTGTTAAGAGCAGACTCGAAGGTAGGACCAGAAGAAGCAATCCCAGACCTCAACAAAATCCTATCCTGCAACGAGCTAGACTGCAAACGAGAGGCGAGAAAAGCATACTGACTGACGTCCTCAACACACAAGACCCCAAGACCTCCAAGTCTGATGGGAAGTGTGGCAAGCCGCCACTGCCAATCCCCAAAACCAGGCCCTGAACCTGTAACGACAAACTCCAATGAAATACGCAAGGCCTGATCGAACTGAACCAGAGCATCCCCATAAGAGCAAGGAGGGCAGGTCCTCAAAGCATAAGATAATTTCGCAACCCCTGCACAATTGCGAAGAAGAAGAAGCTCACACTTCGGGTCATCAAGCTTGCAGATAGCCTCCAACAAAGAAATGGTCTTGGATACCCGACGCGCAACTAGATCACGGCAAAATCCAGAAACCGCACTAACAGAGCCTCCAAAGAGCTTGATACCCTGAAGCGGACGAGAGAGAGAAGCCGGAAAAAGACCAGCCATCCTTCCACGAGGGTCCTCCACTGGCCAGAAAAGCTCCGTCTTATCGACGTTCAGATGCAGTATTATTATTATTATTATTATTATTATTATTATTATTATTATTATTATTATTATTATTATTATTTTATTTTTTTTATTTTTTTTTTAAGAAGTAGAATTCAATAAATCAAAAACAAAGAAAGTTTACACAAAATTACTGGGCAGCTGAGAAACAAGTTGGGCTCCCACTCCCATAGCAATAGCAAAACTAATCCTAGGAAAAATATGATGAGCAGCACGCGCTGCAGTATCCTGAGCCAAAGTGAAACCCCAAACTCTAACAAGCAACTCAACAACATCAACATCCAACTCCCCAAGTATCGATAAAGAGAAAGGAAGGAATTCATATCCCTTAGCTGCCCACAAGTCCCGATACTTCGCACACTTGCGCTTGGTAGCATCAGTAACCACATGTCCAGGCACAAAGTCCACAAACCCAGACTGGGTCAAAGGGGAAGACTCGGTCAGATCCACACACACATCCCGTCCCCTATCCCCAGCATAAAGAAGCAAGTCTGCAGGACGGAGGGACATGTCACTCCCACCGCTCAAACCAATATCCACTTCCTTACCAGCGAAATGCCAGACCGAAAATAGACATCCAAGAGAGTGTCCTGAACGAGGTTATGTCGGTGCTTGATACCCAACATCCCAGCACACGACACCGCATGATCACCAAACACATCTCCATAAAAAACCCGAGAGAAAGTAGAGCAGGGCGAGGACACCGAAAACAATGCAACACCAAACCGATAACCTAGAACACACCTGTAAGTCCTCACGTTCATTGTCTTCCCCCAAATCAGAAATAGGATCTACACACAACCAATCAGAAGAATTTAGCTATCCTCTATGTTAATTTAGCTACATTTTAGTACATTTTATTAGAATAGTGTCACGTTTCCCTTTAGATTTTATTTTACAGGTTTTGGTTGAAATTCGGAGAATTACGGGCATTTATATTGAAGTCTACAAGGAATTGGTGTTCCAGAAGCATATTTGGAGTATCTGAAGGTTTCCGGATAGGATTTGGAGTCTAGGGGCCGAATCTGGAGGTTAGAAGGCCATTAGAAGTCTGAAACCGAGTCCGAAAAGGTGAAGAAATCCAAATCCGCGTCGAAAAACGCGGAAATTCCGCAAAAAACTGGGGGGCGAACCGCCCCAGAGATATGTCGGGCCTATATATAGTTGCGAGTTTTCTCTCCGAAAATCATATCTTTCCAAGCCTACTTTCTCACCTCTCTCTATAGTTTTAGGTAGGAACTTCCCGGGGCCTGTCCTGGGAGTTCCATAGCATAGGGGATACTTTTTCATAGCAGATTGGAGCGCGCAGGATCACAATCATCCGGAGATTGACAACCTTCGGTAACTTTGTATCTTACAACTTTTATCTACTTATTTTATATATTCTTTCAATATGTTTTCTTCTATGATTGCTACTGATTGCATGCACATTATGAGTAGCTAAATTTATCGTTGGTGGTAGTATGTGAATTCTTAGCGAGGGAAGATAATCATGCTAATGGCTATATCGCGCATTATACTCCGTGTCATTGCTTTATTTCGTTGATGAGTTGAACACCAAAATTCTCGTATGTTGTATTGATCATTATGCACACTAGGACACTTGTCGGCCAATCAGACTAAATTATCTTCGTAGTGTTGAATGATTACGGAACACAATAGGACGTTAGTTGTTGACAGGTCAAACCCATATTATCTTCGTAGTGCACAATACTTACAACAGGACCCAAGATTCATTCAAAGATCTCTATGCAAGACCGAGGAATTTATGCATGATTATCGACCCATTATGTTAAGAAGGACCATACTATCACCAACCTCCATTATCTGCTTGAAAACCCCCTATTGCTTTTTATTTGTTGTTTTATATTCTCTTGTTAAATAGATAAAGCTAGTTATAGTCCTGAGAGAACGACACTCGAGTCATTCTACTACTACACTACGGTTTTCGTTGTAGTTGTGGATTGCCTTTGGCTAATTACAAATTTATTTGACTGAACCCTGACAACGTTCATCAAATTGGCGCCGTTGCCGGGGACTATACTCCTTTTTTCTGTTTAATTTGTTTTTATTTACAGCTTTAGATTCCTAATTCTTTTAGTTTTAGTTTTCCTTTTTAATCTCTCTCTGTTTTCCTATTTGTTTATAATTACTTTACCTAGTCTGTCACAGATTGTGTATGCCGCATACACGTTCTGCAGGAATACCGCTTGCTAATTCAATTGCTGAGATCGATAGAGTCTACCACCAGAGAAGGCGACTCCTTTTCAAGGAAATCGACGGAATGGCAGAAGCTAGACCACTGAAGGCATGGGTACAACCCACCAAGGATCGTATGAGGGGACCGGCGATTGTTCTTTCGCCTGCAACCCGAGATCTGGAAATCAAGAACCACGCATTCCAACAACTTTCGAGGTTTTATGGCTTATCAAGGGAAGATGTGATGGGGTATTTGAACGATATCGATGATTTCGTCAATCAACTCCCACGACCCGGAGCTGACATAACAACGGATGAGTTGAGGATGAAGGTTTTTGCTATGGGACTTGGCGACAGAGCCAAGTCATGGCTGAGTTCTCTACCAGCCGGCTCGCTGGATACTTGGGAAAAGGTTTTTTCAGCTTTCATGGAGAAATACTTCCCACACACTCTGACTACTGCGCTCAAGGCGCAAATCACTGGATTCAAGCAGGACTATGATGAGACCATCTACACCGCGTTCGAGAGGTTCCAAGATCTCACGAACAAGTGTCCTCACCATGGTTTTAAACTATCTGACCTAGTCCAACACTTATACAATGGACTAACCTTCGAGAACCAACAAGTGGTGGATTTCCAATGCCGAGGCAATATTTGGAAGGAAACCGCAGAAGCCGTCTGGGCTGTTTTCGAAAGGCTTGCTAAGGGTTCGCAGTTCAAGGTCCCATGAGCAATGGTTAGGAGACGTGGACCCGAAGCTCCACCGACTCAAAAAGCCCCTATGTACAGGGGGAATGGGGATCAATTCGAGTGCTTTACCAACGAATTGAAGCAAGTCCTCAAGAGCGCCACCGGAACAACTGTTTCGAACAAAGTATGCCGAATATGAAAGAACTATGGGCATGGAGCTCATATGTGTAGATCGGAGCTGGCATACGAAGATGGCAACTGGGCTCGAGGAGGAGAAGAAGAAGCCTTCGCTGCGGAGTTTGGTACTCAAGAAGTTAGCTACGGACAAGACGGTAGGAATCCTCGAGGTGGAATCTGGAGAAGAGGATACCGTAACAATCAAGGATATGCACCGGCTAACCAAACTTATGGACCTAACCAAGACCGTAGTAGGCTGAACTATGGTAATGATCATTGCGAAAACCCCGCTCCGAAAGAGCCACCGAAGTCGAAGACGGCTCTACTAATGGAGAACTTACAGAAGATGGTTGATCACACACAAAGTTTTCTCAAACGGTATGAAGAAGATTCCGAGAAGACTAGGGCAAGGCTCGATAGGTTGGAAGAGAGCACTAGGCTTGCCCATCAAAAGATGCAAGAGTTGATCGACCGAAGAGCAAGTAAAGAACAAGGAAACACTGAGAAGGTCGTTAGGTGCGAGTGTTGCATGAAGGAAGAACTTCTACAGGCTGAGGAAGAAGAGGAGGACCTTGGTTCTAACGCAAGTGATGAGGAGCAAGAGGATCCCGAACCACTCCCTAAAAGTTTCGATGTTAAGGTAGGGATTGGTGAGCTTGAAGATGTCCGTGCCACACTAGACACGGGATCCTACTCAAACATAATTCCTTTGAATGTGTTTGAAAAGAGTAACCTTGGAAAACTATCTGAGGAAAGGGCTATTGTGCGACTAGCGGATGGATCATTCTTGAGACCTGAAGGCGTTGTGAAAAATGTGTTGGTCAAGATTGGTGAAGCATCAATAAACACAAATTTCGTAGTTATGCCGGCATCTGCACCTGGGACGGGGGATGTCATACTCTTAGGGCAAACATTCTTGACCAAGCTACGCTCCGTAATGGACATCTACCAAAGAACTTGCACCATCGAGGTGGATGGCAAACAACACGTATTGCAAGCCATACCTGATCCACCAGAGCCGCCAGATACTATTACTCACTATTGTGGTCTTGCAGCCTATATTCTTTCTTATTCACAGGTTCGTGGCATGGAAAGGAGATCAATGAAGGGGAAGCCTAGTACCCGCAAAAAGAGGAGATAGGCGCAGACAGGAGTCGAGTCAAAGACTTAAAACAATGACGCTATCCGGGAGGCAACCCGGAATTTTTATCGCTTTCTTTACTGCTATTCTGCATGCATTTCATTCTTGAACTATTTGCTTCTCATATGCTAATTTGTTCATGTGTGTGTCGTATATGCTTTTGTTTAAGTGAGATTTTTCGAGTGGTTTTTTGAAAAAAATTAGTTTCGGGATTAAAACCGCATTTTCTGACATCGGGACCCGTCTCCCCGCATTGGGGAGCACGGGGCGAACCGCCCCGTGGTGGGGCGAACCACCCCACGGTCCCAGATCTTAAAAAACGCGGATTTCAACCCCAAATCATTATTTTCTTCATTCTTCTTCATCCATACTCCCAAAAAACCCGAAAAGCGCGATTTTGCTTCTAAATCTTCATAACTTCTTCGTTTCTTGACCAAATTGAGTGTTCTTTAGCTTAATTCGAAGCCTATTACATGATCTATCATCCTAACCGATCAGATTTCATCCTAATTCGTTAGATTTGCATATCTGAGGTATCATCTTTAAGAACCCAAATTTTCGAATTTGGAGATTTTCTAATTTGAGCTTCAATTATGCTTGTTTGATGCATGGGTATGTTGTTTATGTGATTAGACATGTTATTTACTATCAATTGCATGCTCGATTTTGCTTAAATTGTTGATTTGGGTATTTTGCTATGCATTATGTCTTTATCTTTGGTTTATAGCATATGGATATGTTTATTGGTGTAATGTTGGTGAATTTGACGATAGAATGCTTATTAGTTGAGAATAAGGATTTATGCTGTTGGATTTTTTGCGCTGCTATGGTATGAATTGAAACCTTGTTATCAAGGTTATTGGTTGTTTAGTAAGAGCATGATGTGATGTATCGCATGTAGTAGTTACGTTGATATGTTGCATGATGAAGTAGCTAGACTAGACATTGTGGTTTGGGGAGTTCGATTGATGAATTTATCACTTGTGTGTCTCGCTTTTACACTAGCACATATTTGAGTCTGTTTTGAGTCGTACGAGGTGCTAATCGCTGTTTGTAGGTACCATACTAAGGGAAGGGAGTATTTCCGTATGATTGTTGTGAAGAACCATGTCAAGGAAGGTGATCTCGCTAGATGTGCGTTCGAGCCAAGGGGTTTGGCAATAACGTGGATTATCCGAGAGGAGGAGCTAGAGTACACATGGAGTAAGGACTCCTATGCCTATTCATGCACCACCGAAGGGTCAGAAACCACTATTATGTCAGCACTCCATCACGAGGACTACAGAGTTCGAGTGAATAGGAAAGCACCGGGACAGTCTAGCAACGACGGATTTGATCATGAGTTCGCGATTGCTAGAAGGTTCCGAAGCGCTAGCTTGGTTCCAAAACGTAACGACATGGGTACACAGTCCCTCGTTGGGGCACCCCTTGCCTGCCTCTAAAGTGAGCATCATATTGACATTGGTCGGAGCAACAGTGGTGGATAAAGTGGTCAAAATTGGAGAAAAAGGTAGAAGACTTCTGAGCGTCCGAACAGCTTACTGTAACCTTCTCGAGGTGTAAATCGTTGGAGGGGGAGGTCCTGATACCACTGCCCTTTCCCCTTCAACAGTTCACATCCTATTGAAGGGCTACAGGATGGAGAATTCCATAACAGCGGCGGCTAATCTTGAGAATTCTACCTGCCACTGCAACTCTACTGGCGATGATGATGATGACAGTAGTGACAATGAAGGCCATACGGGCAATGATGACTCTGATAGAAGAGTTGATCCTGACCGGCCTAAAAATGGAACTACCGCAACCATCAGAAGACCTGATGTCACACTATGAAACTCACAGAGGAGACCCAATAAATCACAAGCAGCATACTCAGCCGATCGAGGCCAAACCATGGGGTAACATCTAGTATCACATCTTATTTCCTCATTTTCTTACTGCTAGGGACTAGCGTTAATTTCATGAGGGGGGATGGGATTTAAGTGATCTGATGTTGTTAGTTCGGACCTTGGCATTGGTAGGATGAGTATAGTACCTCGCATGCTTTATTTGTCTGCATTTGCATTTGCACGTTTACTGCTTTCTTAGATTTTTTAGGTTGCATTTCACTACATTCATCCTAGGATAGTTTTGCATGTTTTTATATGGAGTTTATTGCCGAATTTTTTGAACTTTTTTATTGGGTGGATCAACTAGCTATGCCATTATGCTTCATCTCTATGAATTTGTTTGAGGTTTTTCTCACTTGGCTTGTCACATTTATGTATTGCACTTAGTTGAGCTAGGTAGTGTCGACATCACTTAGTGGTGTTTTCTCTACTGCGGTTCACGAAGGCCTTTATAATAGGATGATGCATGTTAGGGTCTTATGGTTGTTTTCCCGAGTAATTATGTACCTAAGAGTCAACAAGTCTTCACCATGCTTTGAGATTGCTAAATGCCTAGGAAGGAGGTAGTGTGAGGTTGTGTGATCCTTTGTTCATAACCTATTCTTCCGAATAGGTTTGGGGAAGGGGTTACACCATCAAAGGCTTGTTTCTGTTTTTCATTCTTCGTATCGTGAGTTTATTTTTCCTTTTCCGTAAATTTTGTACTCCAACCTATTCTTTCGAATAGGTTTGGGGAAGTCGTGTGAGTCATTTTATTTCTCTTTTTGTTATGCTACTGCTGGCTACGAAAAAATTGAAAAAAAAGAAAATTCCAGAAAAAAGAGAAAAAGAAAAGAAATAAAGAATCTGGAAAGAAAAAAAAAGAAAAAAAGAGAAGACCCCAAAAAAAAGCAAAGAAGGGTAAAAAAAATAAAGCCAAATAGCAGTTTAGCAAAGTTTGAGTCTTTTCCATTTTTCGTATTGTTCGTAATCGTGTTTTTCTATTTTTTATCTTTTTCGTCTTAAGTGTCATATGTTCTAGACCACCCTCGTCCTGCCATTCAGGAAGTGGTGAATAGCTTAAGACTTTACTTGAGAGATGGGTAGAATAGGGGAGTGTTATCTTTTATAGGGAACCCTCCTTCGTTTGATGAGAGCCAGTACTGGTTCGACCTCTTTTGAGGGAAAGTCTTAACATGGTGGAACAGCAGTAAGTCCTCAGTTTCATAGGCACGGGGCAACCATTTGTATCTTAGCATGCGTCACTGACTAGGTCCAGGTAGAGAATGTTACGAGAGACTATCTTGTCTTGACATAAGTGCCTATGTGGATGTGTATAAGTCAATCGAGGTATTCTTCAACCTATATTCATGCTTTGATTTATATGGTTTTTGTTCATATGTTATTTGGTAGATTCAGTAATTTAGTTCATTTTATTTGGCATAAAACTCCATTTTTGAGTCTTGCATGTTTTTTGTATTAGAGTCTAGTTTAGTTGCTTGAGGACAAGCAAAGGTTCGGTTTGGGGAGTTTGATGAATGTGTATTTTACACTTTCATTCGAGTCTTTTTCACCTAATTTAGCTATCCTCTATGTTAATTTAGCTACATTTTAGTACATTTTATTAGAATAGTGTCACGTTTCCCTTTAGATTTTATTTTACAGGTTTTGGTTGAAATTCGGAGAATTACGGGCATTTATATTGAAGTCTACAAGGAATTGGTGTTCCAGAAGCATATTTGGAGTATCTGAAGGTTTCCGGATAGGATTTGGAGTCTAGGGGCTGAATATGGAGGTTAGAAGGCCATTAGAAGTCTGAAACCGAGTCCGAAAAGGTGAAGAAATCCAAATCCGCGTCGAAAAACACGGAAATTCCGCGAAAAACTGGGGGGCGAACCGCCCCAGAGATATTTCGGGCCTATATATAGTTGCGAGTTTTCTCTCCGAAAATCATATCTTTCCAAGCCTACTTTCTCACCTCTCTCTATAGTTGTAGGTAGGAACTTCCCGGGGCCTGTCCTGGGAGTTCCATAGCTTAGGGGATACTTTTTCATAGCAGATTGGAGCGCGTAGGATCACAATCATCCAGAGATTGACAACCTTCGGTAACTTTGTATCTTACAACTTTTATCTACTTATTTTATATATTCTTTCAATATGTTTTCTTCTATGATTGCTACTGATTGCATGCACATTATGAGTAGCTAAATTTATCGTTGGTGGTAGTATGTGAATTCTTAGCGAGGGAAGATAATCATGCTAATGGCTATATCGCGCATTATACTCCGTGTCATTGCTTTATTTCGTTGATGAGTTGAACACCAAAATTCTCGTATGTTGTATTGATCATTATGCACACTAGGACACTTGTCGGCCAATCAGACTAAATTATCTTCGTAGTGTTGAATGATTACGGAACACAATAGGACGTTAGTTGTTGACAGGTCAGACCCATATTATCTTCGTAGTGCACAATACTTACAACAGGACCCAAGATTCATTCAAAGATCTCTGTGCAAGACCGAGGAATTTATGCATGATTATCGACCCATTATGTTAAGAAGGACCATACTATCACCAACCTCCATTATCTGCTTGAAAACCCCCTATTGCTTTTTATTTGCTGTTTTATATTCTCTTGTTAAATAGATAAAGCTAGTTATAGTCCTGAGAGAACGACACTCGAGTCATTCTACTACTACACTACGGTTTTCGTTGTAGTTGTGGATTGCCTTTGGCTAATTACAAATTTATTTGACTGAACCCTGACAACGTTCATCAAGCACACACCTGTAAGTCCTCCCGTTCATAGTCTGCCCCAGACCCGAAATAGGAATAGCTCGCAACCAATCAGAAGAATGGGCACCTCGCTGAGACTTCAAAAGAGCTACCTGACAAGGAGATAAAGAGAAAACAGATTCTGCAGAAGCAGCAACCTTCGTGAAATATATATCTGTCAGTCTCTTCATAAGTCTGGGGGCAGCGATCTCACTATGGGTGCTCAAAATATCTGAATCTGTGGTCTCAGTAAACAAAGACAGTGCACCATCAAAAGCAGGTCCAAGAGAAGTGATACCAGAAGGACACAAGAGCTTAGCCTGCAAACCAGCAGACTGGAGGCGGGAAGCAATGAAGGCATAATGGTGAACATCCGCAGCAGTATAAACACCAATCCCCCCAAAAGAAAAGGGTAAAGTAGCAAGCCGCCACTTCCAATCACCAAAACCGGGACCCGACGCCGTAACAATACGCTCCAAGGAGGATCTGAGAGCCCGATCAAAAGAAAACTGAGCCGACTGAAAGAAACCAGGAGGGCAAGTGCGCAAAGCAAAATAGAGCTTAGAAATACCAGTACAAGCACGAAGCAACAACAACTCACACTGCGGATCATTAAGCTTGGCGACAGAGTCCATAAGCTCGATTGTCTTATTCACCCTGTTCACCACAAGCTCACTACTAAAAATGGGGCACACACTGACCGAGCCACCTAGGACTTTGACCCCTTGGAGTGGCCTGACAATAGAAGGAGGAAAAACACCAGAAACCCTACTCCTCGGATCTTCCACCGGCCAAAAAATCTCAGTTTTGTGAACATTGAGGTGAAGACCAGAACGCGGCCCATCCTCCAAGATCATCTCTAAGACCTTGCCCACAACTAAGGTATCCCCGACAATGGTGCCATCATCTAAATACCAAGCTTGTAAGGACAAGTCAAAAGAATCCCTGATCTTACAAACCAGCGGGTGTAAAACCAAAGCAAAGAGAAGAGGACCCAAAGGATCGCCCTGCTGGACCCCCTGACCAGACCAAAGAATGTGCTCCCCATAGTACAACCTAGCAGGACTGGAATAACAGAACTCAGCCCAACGAGAAAGGACTGGACAACGGCGACGAACCTCAAGCAGCATAACCTCACGATCCACCTTATTGAAAGCATTTTGAATGTCAACTAACAAAATGGTAAAGCCCACCTCACTGCCTCTCGCCTCTACTAGCCGACTCAAGGTGTGAAGAATAGCCTCACCGCCATAGGGTACCCCAACACCAAACTGGAGACCGTCAAAGTACCCAGATAAAGAAGGGCCAACCAAAACAGCACCCACCTTAGAGACCTGACGCCGCCAAACAATACCCACATCAATAGGACGTATACCACCACCCGGCTTAACCAACGGAGTGAGAGGAGCACTAGCAATATACTGTAAGAAAATACGGTCAGAGTTACCCCTAGGGTACGCAGGGGAATTTCAATTTTTTTTTAACATATCGGGTAATTGATTATGCATATGTCGTATATATATAAACACGTCAATTAGAAGACTAACCTTACTTCCAAAGCAGCTTCCAAGTCTTCGTAATAATCCGGTGTATCTTCTCCTTCGTCGAAGTCGGAGATATCTACAATGCTCCTTATATATGCAAAACAATAAGAGTTAGTTTCGAGCTCCTAGAACCTCAACCTTGGTATCCACGGATGAACAGCCTATCGGAAGAATGCTAGAATATTCTTTGTGTGACCAAGAAGACGGGGCGGCAATTCCTCCGGCAGAGGTGGCGCGCGCGTGGGTGGCTAAGGGAGGAGGGGAGAGCTTTTATTTTCTCTAACAAAACTGGGTAGAATAACTGTGTTAAAACTTGTGTAAGTCTCTGTCAAAAGCTCTCTAATAGTCTACTATATATAGTAGTCTATAGAAGCCTAAAACATAAGCAATTAGACTTCGTAAAGAAATAAGAATCTAATTCTTATCGCACAAGGAAACCAATATCAAGTCTAGATTCATTCCCAATCAAATTAAAACTCAATCAGGAAAATCTAACTTATTCCTTTGACTTCTAATAGAGGAAGGAGTCGAACTCCTTCCCCTCATTCATCAGTGCGCACGCGCCTTGTCCTACGGGAGGTGGGTCCCACTTTTGGGACCCACTTATATTTCTAAGACAATCCAAACTCCAAGTAGATTTTTCCCAAGTGCATATGTTAGTTCTAAATTAACATATCCTTTCTAATCAAACCTCCATTATATTTCCAAAATATAATCTTTAATTGTATTTACATAAAATACAATTAATTAGCCAATTCAATTAGTAATTTCAAATTATTAATTGAGCCACCGAATATTATAATTAATTCCAAATCAATTATAATCCATCAATCACAATTAATTCCAAATTAATTGCGATTCCATCTTCAAGGATATTCTGATAGACTGAATCACCACATAGTGTGACCCATAGGGCCTCACCGTATTAAGCAAGTCCTAGACTAGGCAACATGGAATTCCTAGACGGTTCCATTTGCAATATTAATACGTGAGGTTTGAGAGGTTTGTCAAAGCTAACCCTTTCGTTGCGAAGCCTGTTGCGCTCAACGCGGCGATGGTAACGTCCCTTCATCTGACTTGCTCGAATGTATCTAGGATCGATGAAGTGTCTATCCCAATAATACATCCACGGGCGTCTCAGGGAGTTGCTTGGTTAAGATATACTTATGACCATCATAATATATCATTTGCACTGGCCAGTGACTTTACCAACACAACTATGCAGACTATGAGCAGTTCTCTCCTGTGCTACACTTGAGAGATGAATGATGAACGTATTTTTGACGCATTCATCTTGTCTTTTTTACCTTCTTTTGCTATCTTTTAGCCTTGTTTTTTGGTTAGTTTTGTAGAATAGTGTCACGTTTATTGTTTTCTGCATTTTCAGGCACTTAGGTACGAAATGGCGTTTTTGGAGCTAAAAACGAGCTTTTTTGATAGAAATGGCCCCGTTGAAGTTCCTTGATCTCCACGGCTTGTTCGTGAGTGTTTGAGCATCAATATGCATCGAGAAGGATGAGTCCAAGGCACCCGAGGGCCGTACGAGGGCAAAACGATTGAGTTGGAAGACAAAAATCTGCCCAGGAGCCAAGCTAAGCGCCTGGAATAGTGAAGCGCTCCGCTTCATTTTCCAGGAGCTTTGGCACAGCAGCCAAGCGATGAATCCTGTGCTACACTTGAGAGATGAATCCTTCACAGAATCACTTATCACCCCCATTTGTATTTAGCCATAATCCTGGATCGTGTCTTAGGTCAGCTGCTTATTCAGAGCTGACATCGACGGGTCCACCAAGGATATGGGGCAACAAATGTGATGATAAAGTCCTGTAAGTACAAAGGACGAATGGCATCACTTCGACAACTCACCGGTTCTCATAGACACTTCGGTGTAGAGTATACATCGATGGGAGTGTCCGGTGGGTACTTCCATTGTTCGATAAAGCTTCTTCGAACAACTATGCACAGTTATGGGAACGTTTCTCGATTGTCCAACAATCCGTTCCGTGGCCGTGGGATCGGCTCACACTTGCTCCAACAAGTATAACCTCCACGCATACTAGTCTTGTCTGGTTCATTCAGACCCCCACATCTGAGATGAACCTCGACTAGGGAGAGTTTGGGATAGATGATAACTCACATAGCTCCCACTATCTATGTGATCGGTCATCTATCCGCGGGGACATGTTTAATATCAATACAGACAGTAATAAAGATATGACATGCTGCAGCCTGGTGTAATATAAATATGAAAGCGATACTCAATAGTAAAATGCAACAAACATATATTATATTACGTTGATCTGTGTAATAGTACATATATGCCCTCTATAAGGGCACCATGCCCTTAATAAGGACTGTCTCTAGGACATATACACTATCAATCTCCCACTTAGACTAGAGCCAGTAACCTTTATGCCTAATGCCCAGATTAGCATAATGTCTTAAGTGGACTTCCACTGATAAGACCTTGGTGAAAGGATCTACCACGTTGTCCGTGGTAGAGACACGTTCTATACTAACTTCTCCTCTCACGTATAACGTGAAATTTTCTAAGTACATGTTTGTTCTTGTTTGTAGATCTAGGCTCCCTAGCTTGAGTGACGACACCCGTATTGTCTCAATAAATCGTTATTGGACTGGGAGCAGGAACAACCCTCAATTCCTTCAAGAACTCTGAAATCCAGATAGCTTCTTTCGATGCTTCTGATGCAGCAATGTACTCGGCTTCTGTGGATGAGTCAGCAACCGTGGCTTGCTTAGAACTCTTCCAACAGACCGCTCCTCCGTTCAATTTGAATACGTATCCTGTCTGTGACTTAAAGTCATCAGGATCTGATACAAATCC
>JAHHQI010000289.1:0-10984 GCA_028274465.1 Plantago ovata | reverse complement strand
ATCTACATAAAGCAATAGAAAGTGGATGAACGAATCATCTAGTTAGTAAGCACAATAGATAGGTTTGCTTCAATGGATTCTTTAACTTGCTCACTAAGGAAGCAAGGGAACTTCTTATTTGATTGTGTATATAACTCTAGTACTTGTAGTTAGGTCTCTCCTATGTTTGCGGAAAGGGATATCATAACGGAACACTCTATATAGCAATCTAACTAATCTAGTGATCTAGTTGTTGTTATATATAAAGGGAAGACATACAACTTATTCTTTACATGGGATTGTATCTTTCATCTACCTAATGCAATAGAAAGTGAATGAATGAATCAATAGACAACTAATCTAGTTTGTAAGGCTAATGGAAAGGTTAGTTTCAGCTATAGTACTTGTAGTTAGTTCACTCCTATGTTTGAGGAATGGGATATCATAATGGAACACTCTAAATAGCAATCTAACTAATCTAGTGATCTAGTAGTTGTTCTATACATACAACTCATTCATTACATGGGATTGTATCTTTCATCTACCTAAAGCAATAGAAAGTGAATGAATGAATCAATAGACAACTAATCCAGTTTGTAAGGGTAATGGAAAGGTTAGTTTCAGCTATAGTACTTGTAGTTAGTTCTCTGCTATGTTTGAGGAAAGGGATATCATAATGGAACACTCTAAATAGCAATCTATCTAATCTAGTGATCTAGTAGTTGATCTCGTAGTTGTTCTATACATACAGCTCATTCTTCACATGGCATTGTATCTTTCATCTACATAAAGCAATAGAATGTGGATGAATGAATCATCTAGTTAGTAAGCACAATAGAAAGGTTAGCTTCAATTGACTCTTTAACTTGCTCACTAAGGAAGCAAGGGAACTTCTTATTTGATTGTGTATATAACTCTAGTACTTGTTGTTAGTTCTCTCCTATGTTTGCGGAAAGGGATATCATAACGGAACCCTCTATATAGCAATCTAACTAATCTAGTGATCTAGTTGTTGTTCTATATAAAGGGAAGACATACAACTTATTCTTTACATGGGATTGTATCTTTCATCTACCTAATGCAATAGAAAGTGAATGAATGAATCAATAGACAACTAATCTAGTTTGTAAGGCTAATGGAAAGGTTAGTTTCAGCTATAGTACTTGTAGTTAGTTCTCTCCTATGTTTGAGGAAAGGGATATCATAATGGAACAATCTAAATAGCAATCTAACTAATCAAGTGATCTAGTAGTTGTTCTATATATACAACTCATTCTTCACATGGCATTGTATCTTTCATCTACATAAAGCAATAGAAAGTGGATGAACGAATCATCTAGTTAGTAAGCACAATAGATAGGTTAGCTTCAATGGACTCTTTAACTTGCTCACTAAGGAAGCAAGGGAACTTCTTATTTGATTGTGTATATAACTCTAGTACTTGTAGTTAGTTCTCTCCTATGTTTGCGGAAAGGGATATCATAACGGAACACTCTATATAGCAATCTAACTAATCTAGTGATCTAGTTGTTGTTCTATATAAAGGGAAGACATACAACTTATTCTTTACATGGGATTGTATCATTCATCTACCTAATGCAATAGAAAGTGAATGAATGAATCAATAGACAACTAATCTAGTTTGTAAGGCTAATGGAAAGGTTAGTTTCAGCTATATTACTTGTAGTTAGTTTTCTCCTATGTTTGAGGAAAGGGATATCATAATGGAACACTCTAAATAGCAATCTAACTAATCTAGTGATCTAGTAGGTGTTCTATACATACAACTCATTCATTACATGGGATTGTATCTTTCATCTACCTAAAGCAATAGAAAGTGAATGAATGAATCAATAGACAACTAATCTAGTTTGTAAGGGTAATGGAAAGTTTAGTTTCAGCTATAGTACTTGTAGTTAGTTCTCTGCTATGTTTGAGGAAAGGGATATCATAATGGAACACCCTAAATAGCAATCTATCTAATCTAGTGATCTAGTAGTTGATCTCGTAGTTGTTCTATACATACAGCTCATTCTTCACATGGCATTGTATCTTTCATCTACATAAAGCAATAGAATGTGGATGAATGAATTATCTAGTTAGTAAGCACAATAGAGAGGTTAGCTTCAATTGACTCTTTAACTTGCTCACTAAGGAAGCAAGGGAACTTCTTATTTGATTGTGTATATAACTCTAGTACTTGTTGTTAGTTCTCTCCTATGTTTGCGGAAAGGTATATCATAACGGAACCCTCTATATAGCAATCTAACTAATCTAGTGATCTAGTTGTTGTTCTATATAAAGGGAAGACATACAACTTATTCTTTACATGGGATTGTATCTTTCATCTACCTAATGCAATAGAAAGTGAGTGAATGAATCAATAGACAACTAATCTAGTTTGTAAGGCTAATGGAAAGGTTAGTTTCAGCTATAGTACTTGTAGTTAGTTCTCTCCTATGTTTGAGGAAAGGGATATCATAATGGAACAATCTAAATAGCAATCTAACTAATCTAGTGATCTAGTAGTTGTTCTATACATACAACTCATTCTTCACATGGCATTGTATCTTTCATCTACATAAAGCAATAGAAAGTGGATGAACGAATCATCTAGTTAGTAAGCACAATAGATAGGTTAGCTTCAATGGACTCTTTAACTTGCTCACTAAGGAAGCAAGGGAACTTCTTATTTGATTGTGTATATAACTCTAGTACTTGTAGTTAGTTCTCTCCTATGTTTGCGGAAAGGGATATCATAACGGAACACTCTATATAGCAATCTAACTAATCTAGTGATCTAGTTGTTGTTCTATATAAAGGGAAGACATACAACTTATTCTTTACATGGGATTGTATCTTTCATCTACCTAATGCAATAGAAAGTGAATGAATGAATCAATAGACAACTAATCTAGTTTGTAAGGCTAATGGAAAGGTTAGTTTCAGCTATAGTACTTGTAGTTAGTTCTCTCCTATGTTTGAGGAAAGGGATATCATAATGGAACAATCTAAATAGCAATCTAACTAATCTAGTGATCTAGTAGTTGTTCTATACATACAACTCATTATTCACATGGCATTGTATCTTTCATCTACATAAAGCAATAGAAAGTGGATGAACGAATCATCTAGTTAGTAAGCACAATAGATAGGTTAGCTTCAATGGACTCTTTAACTTGCTCACTAAGGAAGCAAGGGAACTTCTTATTTGATTGTGTATATAACTCTAGTACTTGTAGTTAGTTCTCTCCTATGTTTGCGGAAAGGGATATCATAACGGAACACTCTATATAGCAATCTAACTAATCTAGTGATCTAGTTGTTGTTCTATATAAAGGGAAGACATACAACTTATTCTTTACATAAGATTGTATCTTTCATCTACCTAATGCAATAGAAAGTGAATGAATGAATCAATAGACAACTAATCTAGTTTGTAAGGGTAATGGAAAGGTTAGTTTAAGCTATATTACTTGTAGTTAGTTCTCTCCTATGTTTGAGGAAAGGGATATCATAATGGAACACTCTAAATAGCAATCTAACTAATCTAGTGATCTAGTAGTTGTTCTATACATACAACTCATTCATTACATGGGATTGTATCTTTCATCTACATAAAGCAATAGAAAGTGGATGAACGAATCATCTAGTTAGTAAGCACAATAGATAGGTTAGCTTCAATGGACTCTTTAACTTGCTCACTAAGGAAGCAAGGGAACTTCTTATTTGATTGTGTATATAACTCTAGTACTTGTAGTTAGTTCTCTCCTATGTTTGCGGAAAGGGATATCATAACGGAACACTCTATATATCAATCTAACTAATCTAGTGATCTAGTTGTTGTTCTATATAAAGGGAAGACATACAACTTATTCTTTACATGGGATTGTATCTTTCATCTACCTAATGCAATAGAAAGTGAATGAATGAATCAATAGACAACTAATCTAGTTAGTAAGGGTAATGGAAAGGTTAGTTTAAGCTATATTACTTGTAGTTAGTTCTCTCCTATGTTTGAGGAAAGGGATATCATAATGGAACACTCTAAATAGCAATCTAACTAATCTAGTCATCTAGTAGTTGTTCTATACATACAACTCATTCATTACATGGGATTGTATCTTTCATCTACCTAAAGCAATAGAAAGTGAATGAATGAATCAATAGACAACTAATCTAGTTTCTAAGGGTAATGGAAAGGTTAGTTTCAGCTATAGTACTTGTAGTTAGTTCTCTGCTATGTTTGAGGAAAGGGATATCATAATGGAACACTCTAAATAGCAATCTAACTAATCTAGTGATCTAGTAGTTGTCCTATACATACAACTCATTCTTCACATGGCATTGTATCTTTCATCTACATAAAGCAATAGAAAGTGGATGAACGAATCATCTAGTTAGTAAGCACAATAGATAGGTTAGCTTCAATGGATTCTTTAACTTGCTCACTAAGGAAGCAAGGGAACTTCTTATTTGATTGTGTATATAACTCTAGTACTTGTAGTTAGGTCTCTCCTATGTTTGCGGAAAGGGATATCATAACGGAACACTCTATATAGCAATCTAACTAATCTAGTGATCTAGTTGTTGTTATATATAAAGGGAAGACATACAACTTATTCTTTACATGGGATTGTATCTTTCATCTACCTAATGCAATAGAAAGTGAATGAATGAATCAATAGACAACTAATCTAGTTTGTAAGGCTAATGGAAAGGTTAGTTTCAGCTATAGTACTTGTAGTTAGTTCACTCCTATGTTTGAGGAATGGGATATCATAATGGAACACTCTAAATAGCAATCTAACTAATCTAGTGATCTAGTAGTTGTTCTATACATACAACTCATTCATTACATGGGATTGTATCTTTCATCTACCTAAAGCAATAGAAAGTGAATGAATGAATCAATAGACAACTAATCCAGTTTGTAAGGGTAATGGAAAGGTTAGTTTCAGCTATAGTACTTGTAGTTAGTTCTCTGCTATGTTTGAGGAAAGGGATATCATAATGGAACACTCTAAATAGCAATCTATCTAATCTAGTGATCTAGTAGTTGATCTCGTAGTTGTTCTATACATACAGCTCATTCTTCACATGGCATTGTATCTTTCATCTACATAAAGCAATAGAATGTGGATGAATGAATCATCTAGTTAGTAAGCACAATAGAAAGGTTAGCTTCAATTGACTCTTTAACTTGCTCACTAAGGAAGCAAGGGAACTTCTTATTTGATTGTGTATATAACTCTAGTACTTGTTGTTAGTTCTCTCCTATGTTTGCGGAAAGGGATATCATAACGGAACCCTCTATATAGCAATCTAACTAATCTAGTGATCTAGTTGTTGTTCTATATAAAGGGAAGACATACAACTTATTCTTTACATGGGATTGTATCTTTCATCTACCTAATGCAATAGAAAGTGAATGAATGAATCAATAGACAACTAATCTAGTTTGTAAGGCTAATGGAAAGGTTAGTTTCAGCTATAGTACTTGTAGTTAGTTCTCTCCTATGTTTGAGGAAAGGGATATCATAATGGAACAATCTAAATAGCAATCTAACTAATCAAGTGATCTAGTAGTTGTTCTATATATACAACTCATTCTTCACATGGCATTGTATCTTTCATCTACATAAAGCAATAGAAAGTGGATGAACGAATCATCTAGTTGGTAAGCACAATAGATAGGTTAGCTTCAATGGACTCTTTAACTTGCTCACTAAGGAAGCAAGGGAACTTCTTATTTGATTGTGTATATAACTCTAGTACTTGTAGTTAGTTCTCTCCTATGTTTGCGGAAAGGGATATCATAACGGAACACTCTATATAGCAATCTAACTAATCTAGTGATCTAGTTGTTGTTCTATATAAAGGGAAGACATACAACTTATTCTTTACATGGGATTGTATCATTCATCTACCTAATGCAATAGAAAGTGAATGAATGAATCAATAGACAACTAATCTAGTTTGTAAGGCTAATGGAAAGGTTAGTTTCAGCTATATTACTTGTAGTTAGTTTTCTCCTATGTTTGAGGAAAGGGATATCATAATGGAACACTCTAAATAGCAATCTAACTAATCTAGTGATCTAGTAGGTGTTCTATACATACAACTCATTCATTACATGGGATTGTATCTTTCATCTACCTAAAGCAATAGAAAGTGAATGAATGAATCAATAGACAACTAATCTAGTTTGTAAGGGTAATGGAAAGTTTAGTTTCAGCTATAGTACTTGTAGTTAGTTCTCTGCTATGTTTGAGGAAAGGGATATCATAATGGAACACCCTAAATAGCAATCTATCTAATCTAGTGATCTAGTAGTTGATCTCGTAGTTGTTCTATACATACAGCTCATTCTTCACATGGCATTGTATCTTTCATCTACATAAAGCAATAGAATGTGGATGAATGAATTATCTAGTTAGTAAGCACAATAGAGAGGTTAGCTTCAATTGACTCTTTAACTTGCTCACTAAGGAAGCAAGGGAACTTCTTATTTGATTGTGTATATAACTCTAGTACTTGTTGTTAGTTCTCTCCTATGTTTGCGGAAAGGTATATCATAACGGAACCCTCTATATAGCAATCTAACTAATCTAGTGATCTAGTTGTTGTTCTATATAAAGGGAAGACATACAACTTATTCTTTACATGGGATTGTATCTTTCATCTACCTAATGCAATAGAAAGTGAATGAATGAATCAATAGACAACTAATCTAGTTTGTAAGGCTAATGGAAAGGTTAGTTTCAGCTATAGTACTTGTAGTTAGTTCTCTCCTATGTTTGAGGAAAGGGATATCATAATGGAACAATCTAAATAGCAATCTAACTAATCTAGTGATCTAGTAGTTGTTCTATACATACAACTCATTCTTCACATGGCATTGTATCTTTCATCTACATAAAGCAATAGAAAGTGGATGAACGAATCATCTAGTTAGTAAGCACAATAGATAGGTTAGCTTCAATGGACTCTTTAACTTGCTCACTAAGGAAGCAAGGGAACTTCTTATTTGATTGTGTATATAACTCTAGTACTTGTAGTTAGTTCTCTCCTATGTTTGCGGAAAGGGATATCATAACGGAACACTCTATATAGCAATCTAACTAATCTAGTGATCTAGTTGTTGTTCTATATAAAGGGAAGACATACAACTTATTCTTTACATGGGATTGTATCTTTCATCTACCTAATGCAATAGAAAGTGAATAAATGAATCAATAGACAACTAATCTAGTTTGTAAGGCTAATGGAAGGGTTAGTTTCAGCTATATTACTTGTAGTTAGTTTTCTCCTATGTTTGAGGAAAGGGATATCATAATGGAACACTCTAAATAGCAATCTAACTAATCTAGTGATCTAGTAGGTGTTCTATACATACAACTCATTCATTACATGGGATTGTATCTTTCATCTACCTAAAGCAATAGAAAGTGAATGAATGAATCAATAGACAACTAATCTAGTTTGTAAGGGTAATGGAAAGGTTAGTTTCAGCTATAGTACTTGTAGTTAGTTCTCTGCTATGTTTGGGGAAAGGGATATCATAATGGAACACTCTAAATAGCAATCTATCTAATCTAGTGATCTAGTAGTTGATCTCGTAGTTGTTCTATACATACAGCTCATTCTTCACATGGCATTGTATCTTTCATCTACATAAAGCAATAGAATGTGGATGAATGAATCATCTAGTTAGTAAGCACAATAGAAAGGTTAGCTTCAATTGACTCTTTAACTTGCTCACTAAGGAAGCAAGGGAACTTCTTATTTGATTGTGTATATAACTCTAGTACTTGTTGTTAGTTCTCTCCTATGTTTGCGGAAAGGTATATCATAACGGAACCCTCTATATAGCAATCTAACTAATCTAGTGATCTAGTTGTTGTTCTATATAAAGGGAAGACATACAACTTATTCTTTACATGGGATTGTATCTTTCATCTACCTAATGCAATAGAAAGTGAATGAATGAATCAATAGACAACTAATCTAGTTTGTAAGGCTAATGGAAAGGTTAGTTTCAGCTATAGTACTTGTAGTTAGTTCTCTCCTATGTTTGAGGAAAGGGATATCATAATGGAACAATCTAAATAGCAATCTAACTAATCAAGTGATCTAGTAGTTGTTCTATATATACAACTCATTCTTCACATGGCATTGTATCTTTCATCTACATAAAGCAATAGAAAGTGGATGAACGAATCATCTAGTTAGTAAGCACAATAGATAGGTTAGCTTCAATGGACTCTTTAACTTGCTCACTAAGGAAGCAAGGGAACTTCTTATTTGATTGTGTATATAACTCTAGTACTTGTAGTTAGTTCTCTCCTATGTTTGCGGAAAGGGATATCATAACGGAACACTCTATATAGCAATCTAACTAATCTAGTGATCTAGTTGTTGTTCTATATAAAGGGAAGACATACAACTTATTCTTTACATGGGATTGTATCATTCATCTACCTAATGCAATAGAAAGTGAATGAATGAATCAATAGACAACTAATCTAGTTTGTAAGGCTAATGGAAAGGTTAGTTTCAGCTATATTACTTGTAGTTAGTTTTCTCCTATGTTTGAGGAAAGGGATATCATAATGGAACACTCTAAATAGCAATCTAACTAATCTAGTGATCTAGTAGGTGTTCTATACATACAACTCATTCATTACATGGGATTGTATCTTTCATCTACCTAAAGCAATAGAAAGTGAATGAATGAATCAATAGACAACTAATCTAGTTTGTAAGGGTAATGGAAAGTTTAGTTTCAGCTATAGTACTTGTAGTTAGTTCTCTGCTATGTTTGAGGAAAGGGATATCATAATGGAACACCCTAAATAGCAATCTATCTAATCTAGTGATCTAGTAGTTGATCTCGTAGTTGTTCTATACATACAGCTCATTCTTCACATGGCATTGTATCTTTCATCTACATAAAGCAATAGAATGTGGATGAATGAATTATCTAGTTAGTAAGCACAATAGAGAGGTTAGCTTCAATTGACTCTTTAACTTGCTCACTAAGGAAGCAAGGGAACTTCTTATTTGATTGTGTATATAACTCTAGTACTTGTTGTTAGTTCTCTCCTATGTTTGCGGAAAGGTATATCATAACGGAACCCTCTATATAGCAATCTAACTAATCTAGTGATCTAGTTGTTGTTCTATATAAAGGGAAGACATACAACTTATTCTTTACATGGGATTGTATCTTTCATCTACCTAATGCAATAGAAAGTGAATGAATGAATCAATAGACAACTAATCTAGTTTGTAAGGCTAATGGAAAGGTTAGTTTCAGCTATAGTACTTGTAGTTAGTTCTCTCCTATGTTTGAGGAAAGGGATATCATAATGGAACAATCTAAATAGCAATCTAACTAATCTAGTGATCTAGTAGTTGTTCTATACATACAACTCATTCTTCACATGGCATTGTATCTTTCATCTACATAAAGCAATAGAAAGTGGATGAACGAATCATCTAGTTAGTAAGCACAATAGATAGGTTAGCTTCAATGGACTCTTTAACTTGCTCACTAAGGAAGCAAGGGAACTTCTTATTTGATTGTGTATATAACTCTAGTACTTGTAGTTAGTTCTCTCCTATGTTTGCGGAAAGGGATATCATAACGGAACACTCTATATAGCAATCTCACTAATCTAGTGATCTAGTTGTTGTTCTATATAAAGGGAAGACATACAACTTATTCTTTACATGGGATTGTATCTTTCATCTACCTAATGCAATAGAAAGTGAATAATGAATCAATAGACAAGTAATCTAGTTTGTAAGGCTAATGGAAGGGTTAGTTTCAGCTATATTACTTGTAGTTAGTTTTCTCCTATGTTTGAGGAAAGGGATATCATAATGGAACACTCTAAATAGCAATCTAACTAATCTAGTGATCTAGTAGGTGTTCTATACATACAACTCATTCATTACATGGGATTGTATCTTTCATCTACCTAAAGCAATAGAAAGTGAATGAATGAATCAATAGACAACTAATCTAGTTTGTAAGGGTAATGGAAAGGTTAGTTTCAGCTATAGTACTTGTAGTTAGTTCTCTGCTATGTTTGGGGAAAGGGATATCATAATGGAACACTCTAAATAGCAATCTATCTAATCTAGTGATCTAGTAGTTGATCTCGTAGTTGTTCTATACATACAGCTCATTCTTCACATGGCATTGTATCTTTCATCTACATAAAGCAATAGAATGTGGATGAATGAATCATCTAGTTAGTAAGCACAATAGAAAGGTTAGCTTCAATTGACTCTTTAACTTGCTCACTAAGGAAGCAAGGGAACTTCTTATTTGATTGTGTATATAACTCTAGTACTTGTTGTTAGTTCTCTCCTATGTTTGCGGAAAGGTATATCATAACGGAACCCTCTATATAGCAATCTAACTAATCTAGTGATCTAGTTGTTGTTCTATATAAAGGGAAGACATACAACTTATTCTTTACATGGGATTGTATCTTCATCTACCTAATGCAATAGAAAGTGAATGAATGAATCAATAGACAACTAATCTAGTTGTAAGGCTAATGGAAGTTAGTTTCAGCTATAGTCTTTAGTTAGTTTTGGTCCCTAATGTTTTGAAGGAAAGGATACATAAAAGGAACAATCTTAAATAGCAAGCTAACAATCTAGTGATCTAGTAGTTGTTCTATACAGACAACTCGTTCTTCACATGGCAGGTATCTTTCCTACATAAGCAATAGAAAGTGGATGAACAATCATCTAGTGAGTAAGCACAATAGATAGTTAGCTTCAATGGACCTCTTTAACTTGCGCACTAGGAAGCAAGTGAACTTCTATTTGATTGTGTATAAACTCTAGTACTTGGAGTTGAGTTCTCTCCTATGGTGCGGAAAGGGATATCATAACGACCTCTAAGAGCAAATCGAACTAAGTCTTGAGTGATCTAGTTGTTGTCTATTAAAGGGAAGACATACACTTATTCTTTACATGG
>JAHHQI010000287.1:0-47941 GCA_028274465.1 Plantago ovata | reverse complement strand
GGTACATTGGTACACTAATAATGATATGCTACCTTGTGGCGATAGTGCTCGTGCTTATCGTTTTTTTTTTGTGTAGGTATATACATGAATTTATTTAAAACAAATCCTTTTTAAAACTACTTTAAAGCTACTGCCACGCACTGGCATCTAAAATCCTTTCCAAAATCCTTTCCAACTAGAAGTGAGTATATGGTCACATGTTTCGTTCCCTATTTTAATTTGGACACCCAATCATTTAGTCTCATTGATTTCATAGTTTACCATTTGAATACTACTATAATTTTTTACCATTTAATCTCATTAGTTTTAGTATCCGGGTACTTAATTTTAGTACCCCCTCTAGTGATAGTACCTAAATACTTATAATTGGTACGCAACACTTAAGTATCCCCTAATTTTGGTACCGGGTACTAAATTTTTAGTACCCGACACTTAATATCCCATTAGTTTTAGTACTCGGTCTTATATTTTAGTACCCGGGTAATTTTTTTTACCAATCAATCTAAAAATGAGATCAAATCGTAATTAATAAGACTAAATTGAAAATATTTTGTGGTTGATTCAAATGGTAAATAAGTCCAATTTATTTAACATTCAGTAAAAACCTCATTTTTAATTTGCTTTCCTACCATGACTCAACTTGTTCAAGAAGCATAGGAACAGTTAATTTAATGACTATATATACACACACTACATCATGAATTCATGATATATTCGAATCAATGCATAAAAATAAATTGCGAGATACGAACACAATGGTTACATCTAGAAGTGGTCCGATCTTCCACCAGAGCTTCTTGATATCATAACAAGGAGAACCCAATTTATAGAAGATTTCTTGGCTTTTCGTTCCGTATGCTCCTCTTGGCATTCCGCGGCACCATACTAAATTTGTGACGCGTCAACTCCCACGGCCATGCACTTCCAATGAATACAAAAAATTATTGTTTGGGTTTCAAAGGATAGATTCGTACTAATACTCGATCATATATCAAACTTCATCATGCCATTTTACCAAATAAAACAATATATGTTCACAGAGGTCGGAGCCAAAAATGAAAAGTGGGGGTGGCGAGATATACTATAACAAGAATACTTAATCAAAAGTTAAGATATTTGATTAAGAAATACATTAACAAAAAAAATTAGGGGTAGCGAAATGTGAATGTTACAAAAATATACATATGATAGTTAAACAATTCAAAAGTTTGGGGGAGGCGAGCGGTCGCCTCCCCCTGCCACCCCGTGTCTCCGCCCCTGTATGTTCAATCAATAGCATCACAATCCTATAGAAAGGAGAAAAAACCCGGATTATTGCTAGCCAATGTATGTCCGTTCAAAAGGCAGCTCTATCATCGAATCCGTTCACTACGCCTAATGTTACATTGATAATACTTTTACCTACGTGCAAAGATGAAAATCAGTGGGCCTTATGGAGGTCCAGTGATACTGAAGTCGGGAAGTTGCAAGGACCCATATTCTTTCATGATGTAGCATTCTATAAAGGATTGTTTTACGTCGTTACTAAAGGTGGTGCGGTTTTGCATATTGAGATTAATGATGAATCATGAAATTATTCGTATAAAGTTAACGATAGGTGGACAATATAATCATCATTATCTTGTTGAGTTAGATGGTCGAATGTTAAAATTGGCACGCAGAGATTCGACTGAATTCGAAAGCATGGCATTATAGTTGGTGAGGTTTGGTTCGCGTGTTTGTGGTTTTAGGTAGCAATGAAGGGACGGAGATTAATGATTTGGGAGACGCTGCGATATTTTTCGGGAGGAATACTTCCTTCTCGGTGAATAAGGCCTCTGAGATTCCAGGGTTGTATGCCTAGTTGTGTATACGTGACTAATCACGGAACACAACTAATGCATTAGTTCAAGGATTATTATAAATTAGTGTCATTCCTAATACTTTCTTACTGATTAGTGATATTGGAAAAATTATATATATTAGTGATTAAACATGCATTGCCTAAAATATCCGTCCTTAAGTTTAGTAACTAATTATCTAATTAACTAAACTAATTAATATTTAGCAAGCTTCCGATCGTTTAGTAACTAATCATCTAATTAATTAAACTAAATACTATTTAGCAAGATTCTTTTCGTCGTCAATATCTATACTATTTCCAATCTTCCTAAACGCAACCGACCGTCAAAACAAATTGTTGTTCCTAAACGCATCCGATCGTTTGAAGAATCTCGGAAATCTCTCAAGCAAGCTTCTGCGTTCGTCTTCGTGGAATCAGATGGTTCACAATTGGCATTCCAAGCATCCAATTTCATCAGTATTCTTCAAGTACCAATTTTTCAGGGAAGCATCCAATTCTATTTATCTCCCTATTGTTTGCTATTTGAAATCTCGTGTTTTACCCGCCCTTGTATTTCGGCAAGCACCGTTGGCTAATTGCGATTAAACTCACTAACGAGAAGCATCTTTATCGATAGCAATTTTTCGAATTTAGTTGTTGTTCAGATTATAGATATTTGAAATTATATTTTCCTGTAGATTCTGGACTCCATTACCACATGCATCTCTTGAAGTGGCATCGAAGAATAGTGATAGGCTAATTTCTAAGTAATTGATTGCTATTTTGTTTACTTTTTTTTGGCTTATTGTTTTTCTCGTTGGCTTATTGTTTTCTCGTTCGGTGAAAAATAGAACGGGACGGAAGTTGATGCTTGTTAACATTAGTCTGGTTTGACTGGGAGTAGAAGGACTAAAATACGTGGAGAAGATGATGGGTTAGTTAGAAAAGGTTTAGGAGAGAAGTTAACACTAAAAATACTAAATTAGAATAATCACTAATTTGTAAATAAGTTTTAACTAAATTGTAATAAAGAAATTAGTTCACACTAATTTGGCATAAAGGTTTAAAAGTGACACTAATTTATAATTTTCAAAGTCTAGAAGAGCAAGTCAGAGCATATAACTTGAAGGAACGCAAGATCGTGTATCGACAAAATTTTAATGATAAACCACCATTACTATGGGTTATGCCTAGTTTTATGTAAAGACGAGTAGATTAAGTTTCTGCATTTTTATTTAGGTATAATAATATTTTTGGTTAGTGAAAATATATTTTCTCTCTCGTTTTATTACTATTATATATATTTTAAAATATTTTCTTCATTTCCTTTAACTTACTAGTAGTAGTAGTATAGTATTTTATTTTATTTCTCTAATTAAGAATCTTCTTGGAGAAAAGTAAAAAGAAAGACTTCAGTCCCGCCACATTTGTTCGCTCGGTTGCTGATACATTTTCCATGCCACAACCCTCCCACTACATTATTTGATTTCAAGTCCTTATATGAGTTTTATTGATGGATTAGTTACAACGAGCCCCAATTCTTTTAATTATGAAATACTGGACCAATAACTATATATAGAAATCCCAAAAGATAGTCCAACAGAAGTCTCAAGTGGAAGAAATAACCCAGCTAATCATATGAAATTACGGGAATACCCATACGACTAAAACTCAACTTCCAACCAAACGCTTGCAAAATGTTAAAATGGAACGTCATCATACACATAAAACAGACCAAATCCAACCAAACGGAATAATTACATTAACAATTTGCTAAATCCAACCAAACTATAAATATATTTGGATCGGATGTTCATATTTTTTATTGTAGCAAATGGTGACCTTTACAACAAATATGTCATTTGAATTTAAAAAGAAAAATGGATTTGGCAAATTTTTAGAAAAATGAATTTGCAAATCCAGGATTTGAAAAAGTCCATTTCACTACCAAACACTTACACTGCCTTGGCCTGTTTGGGATGTTTCAGCTTAAAATTTGTAACCCGCTACTTGAAGCGTATTGGTGAGTCATGTAATTGTGAATGAGATTCTTGATTCTTTCAATTAAATATATTGCACTTCATTTCATGTTCTTCATTTGTTTGGATTAGGAAAACGAAACAGAAAACCTAGCTATTAGCATAATTTTTGTGGGAGTGTATAAGAATGCAGAATTGCAGATGGATTGTAGAGTTCGATTCAACAATAGTCGATTATACCTAATCACAAAAGCTCACAACACAACTAAACCACCAAGAACCAGCTGCACCAATCAAACACACAACCAAGCAACCAAAACAGAAAACAGAGCAAGAACGATAAGCAAGAAAGACACAAGAGTTTAACGTGGTTCGGTTGTAAATAACCTACGTCCACGGATATCACCAGCTTCTACTATATTATATCAATCCCAATTACAAGTCCCTAACAGTATGCAAGAAACAAGAACAAATCTGTCTCTCAAAGCTAGAACCTATAATCTATATAATATCACCCTACGAAGTAGTCGAACCGGGTCTTCAAGCTGTGTTGTTATATCTCCAGATCTGGTTATGAGCATGCAATAATCACCCCTTTATATAGCCTTCAATTTGCAGCTATACCTAAAGGAATTCGAATAGGAATTGAATTCAAATAGGAATTGATTTCCTAATGGAGACAATTACCTTTTCCTGATTGCATTCGGAAACAGTTGTTGAGATAACACCTCACAAATCTCCACCTTTAGCTCAACACCAACGACCTCTGTATCCCTGAAGTTAGGACACACCCCTTTGCATCTCTAAGGTTAAGACACATCCCCATGTACCTCTAAGGTTAAGATACGCCCCCATATGCACCTCTAAGGTTAAGATGCCTCCCCGTTCCCATCCCTGCGGTTAGGATGAACCCCTTCTTGTTTTGACACCCACAAGTTCCAGGCAAAACCTGAACTTTGGTCCTGGAAGCGCCTTAGTCATAGCATTTGAAGCATTCAAAGATGTATGAATCTTCTTTATCTTCACAACTCCCTTGGCAATGATATCTCTGATGAAGAAAAACCTTACATCAATGTGTTTTGTCCTTTCATGATACACATGATGCTTAGTCAACATAATAGCACTTTGATTGTCACAGTGAATATTCACATGATCCTGTTGGATACCCAACTCATTCAATAATCCACCCAACCAGATAGCTTCCTAACTCCTCCAGTGATAGCCATAAACTCCGCCTCTGTTGTAGATAATGCAACCACAGACTGCTGACTTGCTTTCCAACTAACTGTCGTGCCAAACAAAGTAAACACATACCCTGTGATAGACTTTCTTCCATTCAAGTTCCCTGCAAAATCTGCATCCACATATCCAACCAATGGATTCTGCAAGTCATTGCTTTTCTTGACCTCAGTCCCATCATCCTTGTGCCACTTAAGTATCTGAGAACATCCTTCACAACATCTCAATGCCTTCTCCCAGGATTCCCCATGTATCTCCTGATAACACTCATAGCATATGCAAGATCTGGCCTGCAGCAAATCATAGTATACATAATACTTCCAACTGCACTTGCATAAGGTACTATAGACATAATCCTTGCTTTAGCATCATCCTTAGGACATTGTTCCTCAGATAACTTCACCCCAGGTGCAATAGGAGTAACCACACTACTGCAATTTGACATATTGAACTTGGCTAGAACCTTCATGAGATAACTAGGCTGAGATAGAAACAAATTCCTCTCCTTCATGTCCCTAGTGATATCCATCCCAAGAATTCTACTTGCATCCCCAAGATCCTTCATCTCAAATTCTTCCCGCAGCTTCCCTTTAAGTGTTTCAATCTCCTCCATTGACCTTCTAGTAATCAACATATCATCCACATACAAGATCCTTCCATCTGCAATCTCCTGAAACTCATCAACCAGAGCTTCATATCCAGTACCTGAGTATTCTGGGACCTAATTATAAACCTGTTGCTCTGGAGTTCCGGTCAGGGTTGCCTCAACCCCTTGTCCAACACCTAGTGTATCAACCTGCTCCATAGCCCAAACAACTTCTCCTGGTGTTATATCAGTTTCATCCTCAGACTCCACCTCAACTGAAATTCCCTGTGCATATCCTTGATCTCTTGTATGCTGATAGTTTGAAGTTTCACCACTTCCTCATCAAGTCGATCATCACCATCTGACTCTGAGCTATTACTAGACTTCTCATTCACTGGTAAGATAGGCTCAGCATCCGCAACATCATCCTCCACTGTGGGCTCCACCTGAGAGTGAACTCTCTCATCTTCTAACTCAATTCTGGTATTTTCTGCAGAGTCGAGGTTGAGTTCGGGGTTGGGTGAACCCCATCTGTCAGCACCTGCCTGCTTGTCCTTCAGAGGTAACACATCTTCATTAAACTGGACATCCCTGCTTATAATACACTTTCCCTTTCCAGGTTCTATGCACCAAAGCTTATATCCTTTAACCCCCTTTGGGTAACCAATAAAGATACACCTCAATGCTCTAGCTTCCAACTTATCTTGCTTGATATGTGCTAAAGCCAAGCAACCATACACCTTGAGTTTGAATAGTCCCCAGTTGTTGCAGTCCACACTTGATCCGGCGTCTTAAACTCCAAAGACACAGCTGGACTCTTATTGATAAGTATTGCTGCTGTAACCATAGCTTCTCCCCAGAAACCTTTGCTTACCCCAGAACTCAGTAACATACACCTAGCTCTCTCCAATAGAGTTCTATTCATTCTTTCCGCAACTCCATTCTGCTGTGGTGTACCTGCAACTGTTCTGTGTCTAGTAATACCTTTCTCTTTACAGAAATTAGTAAACTCAGTAGATAAGAACTCCAATCCATTATCAGTCCTGAGATACTTCAATGATCTTCCTGATTGATTTTCTACCTCAGCTAACCATTCCTTGAACTGATTAAATGCTTGATCCTTAGACTTCAGAATATAAACGCAGACCTTCCTTGAATAATCATCTATGAATGAGATGAAATATTTACCTCCACCTTGAGTGAGTGTCCTGGATGGTCCCCATAAATCTGAATGCACATAATCCAAGTTAGCTTTAGTAGTATGCTTCCCTGTGTTGAAACTGGTCTTGTGCGCCTTCCCCATCACACATGTCTCACAGAATGGTAACTTAGTGAACTTGTCTCCTCCAAGTAATCCCTGCTTGGTAAGTTCCTTCAATCCTTTCTCTCCAAGATGGCCAAGCCTCTTGTGCCATAGATATGTGTTGTCATTCCCATGAACTGCTGCACTTTCTCCAGCTACTGTGTTACCAGATAAATAGTATAGACCATTCTTCTTAACACCTTCCAGCAAGGTTGTCTGAGGTGTTGACCCAACACCCCCCTGAACCCCGTGCATAACTTGCAGAACACCATGACTACAACTCCATGAATACCCCATAGCATCAAATTGACCAAGTGAGATCAGATTCCTCCTCAAATCAGGTATGTACCTTACACCAGTTAACAATCTAACAGTTCCATCATGCAACTTCAATTTAACATCACCAATGCCTTTGACCATGCATGACTGATTGTTCCCCAAAAGTACAGTTCCACCTTTCCCATATTTGAAGTTTGTAAACCATTCTTTAACTGGACTCATATGAAAAGAGCACCCAGAATCAAGTATCCAGGATAAGTCTATATTAGAAGTAGAGACCGTAAGTACCTCTGAGATGTCAAAAGATTGTGTAGCTTGTGCTATGTCAACTGTTCCTGCCTCTCCCCCAGATTGCTTTGGCTTCCTGTTGTTCCACACAGGGCAATCCTTCTTGAGATGTCCCTTATTGTGACAGTGGTAGCACCTCCTATTCTCCACAGAATCTGATGACCTCTTACTCTCTTGCTTCATATATTTCTCCTTTGGTAATCTTTCCCTTGAAGAACCCTTCTTGGAACCATGGTACTTCATAGCAAGACTCTCAGCCGAATGTCCACCTTCCTGCAGATTCTTCTGCTTATGGAACTCCCTAGTCTTCAATGATTCCCGTACCAAATCCAAAGTTACTTCAACATTACCAAACATCAACGAATCTCTAAAGTTCTCATAGGAGTTGGGAAGGGAGTTGAGCAACACCATAGCTTTGTCTGCGTCTGTAGTCTTATCACCAACATTCTCCAAGTGTGTTGTGATCTGTCAAACTCTGCTAACTGCTCCAGAATCGGCCTACCTTCATCCATCCTAAAACCAAGAAACTTCTGCTTGAGATACATCATCTGGGCTGATGATTTCCCCATATAAACTTTTTCAAGTTTATCCCAAATTTCTTTTGCATCAGTACACTTAACAACCTCCCTCAATGCTTCGTCGCTCAATGAGTGAATCAGTGTATTGAATGCCTTCTTCTTGATTTCCTTCTTCTTTGCATCGTCTTTAATATCCTTAAGACCTTCATCCCCCAACAGAGCATCGTCAGCTCCATAATCCGACAACAAGGCCTTAACCCTCAGTTTCCACAGGCTGAAATCTGTGTGCTTCGTCAGCTTCTCAATCTCGACTTTAGTTGACGACATTGCTTATATCAAGCTTTGGATTCTCCCGGTAAATTCCTTCGACCCTTCTTCCCACAGACGGCGCCAATTGTTGAGTTCGATTCAACAATAGTCGATTATACCTAATCACAAAAGCTCACAACACAACTAAACCACCAAGAACCAGCTGCACCAATCAAACACACAACCAAGCAACCAAAACAGAAAACAGAGTAAGAACGATAAGCAAGAAAGACACAAGAGTTTAACGTGGTTCGGTTGTAAATAACCTACGTCCACGGATATCACCAGCTTCTACTATATTATATCAATCCCAATTACAAGTCCCTAACAGTATGCAAGAAACAAGAACAAATCTGTCTCTCAAAGCTAGAACCTATAATCTATATAATATCACCCTTCGAAGTAGTCGAACCGGGTCTTCAAGCTGTGTTGTTATATCTCCAGATCTGGTTATGAGCATGCAATAATCACCCCTTTATATAGCCTTCAATTTGCAGCTATACCTAAAGGAATTCGAATAGGAATTGAATTCAAATAGGAATTGATTTCCTAATGGAGACAATTACCTTTTCCTGATTGCATTCGGAAACAGTTGTTGAGATAACACCTCACAAATGATGCACGATTATTACTTAATTAGTGGCTTGGCAGATTCAAGGAATTGAAGAATCAAGAGATTTCATAATAGGGATTGAAGAAAAGAGATTTCATAACAAATAAAGAAGCTGTTTTCACAGGTGACGGAAATGAGATAATTAGTTATAAGATTGCACATCCAAATAATCTGGTGTTTGGACTCCGTATTCAAATGGATCCATCCAAAGGATCGAGTTTAGTGTTGATAACTTGATATGCTTCTCATGGGCCAGCTTCGCCAGCTTAGTGCTTCTTCTTTAAATTTTCACTAATACTATGCTAAATGCAGTGACAACAAATAGCAATTTGACTATAATGCCCTTATTTATTATATTTTGTAAAAAATTGTTTAAATATCTAAAAACATATGAAAAAATTATATATGTCAAAGATAGGATATAGAATAATTTATGATTTTTTATAAATAAAAAATATGAAAATATTAAAAGTAAAAAATAGAAAATTAAATTTCAGGCTTTAATAGGACTGCCGGGCAGCCCTATTTAGAGCCACCGGTGGCTCATTTCGAAAATGAGCCACCGGTGGCTCATTTCATGATTGCCATACAAAACGAGCCACCAGTGGCTCATTTTGAAATGAGCCACCGGTCTCAAAATGAGCCACCGGTGGCTCAATTTAATGTTAATAATTTTAGTGTACTGAATTTCTAATTTTGTTTGTAATAGGTGATATGGATGCCATTTGATCCTACTCCAAGCAATACAGTTTCGATTTCACTTTATCGTGGCATGATTCATTGTCGTGATATTAGCCAACCATACATGCCAGATAGAGTTTTGCGCCAGTTTGGATATGAACAGCTCATACCTTCAGAACCATTGGCGAAAATCAATCTTGCCCAACAAGCTACAACTCTAGCTAGGCGGATTTAAGGCGTATCAAAAGAAGTTGTTTAATCCTGCTCACTTCACAACTCGTGCACAAAGAATATGCAAACTACTTACCGTGGTATCATGAGAGAACTTATAAGTGTTTGTGTCAAAAAATAGAGTCTCGCTCTAACAAAGATGAAAGTAGTTCTCGAAGTAAGGTGCTTCAAATTGCATCTTTAGTTTCACCGTTCACCGAAGAACGAAGGTAGTGTCTCACACAAGAACAATACCATGTTGGTGTTGCGAATGCAGTTGACAAGATCATATGTATTCTTCGTGATGACATAGCTTAGTTGTATTTGTAACTTGGTTTTCTTTGTAATATAAGTCGTATTTTCACTTTATGAATTAATTATATTTCAATTAATATAATTTGATATATCACTAACACGTCAAGTACAATTTTAAATTATAATTAATTAATTTTTCAATATTAACGTTAATATTTTTAAGTTAAGTTAATTACTTTTTACTTATTTATATTCAAATTTAAAAAAATTCAGATGAGCCACCCGTGGCACATTTTCAAAATGAGCCACCAGTGGCACATTTTCCAAATGAGCCACCGGTGGCAGCCCGGATGTATAGTGCAGCCCGAATGTTTTTTTTTTTTACAAAATATAATGGTAAAGGGTATTATAGTCAAATTGCTAGTTTTGTCTCAGCGTTTAACCAATTTTTTCCCTGCAAATAACATACCTCTAAATTTTTTACTTAGGTGATGTATTGCTTTGGTTATTATTACTTATTAAGAGTCAGACTTGTGGAATCAGCAAGTAGGATGCATCATTATTGATAGTGATATTGTTCGTCCTTCGAACCTTAATATGATTGGTATCTCCGTTGTGGTTGTGGTTAAAATCAAAGTGTCGTTTCGAGACCTTTTAACTCTTGAGTAACCTTTTGAGATAGACACACTAGACTCACCAAATTCAAGATCCTATCCTAAACTCTTAATTTAGTTGGATAATTTTGCTCCTAATTAATTCCAAAGTTTTGCGTTGTATCATGTCGTGAGGCCATGTCAGTGATTTTCAGTTTGACATGAGTATAGCTTTGTATCTTAGAACTGAACTGAATTTTTGTATCTTTGAACTGAACCGGACTTATAAATATGAACTGATCTGAATTTAATTTAATAAATATGAATTGTATTTAATTTAATTAATCTGAATCGAACTTATTCAAAATATAACTTTCAACTAAATAAACCTGAACTGCGTTAGAACACTAACTACGTTTGATATTTTTGAAGCCGGTCCAACCTTGTAGCTTGGGACCTATTTTTAACATTTCTGATTTATTGTATTTCTGATTGTTGTCCCTGCTTCCTTTTCTTGGTTGTACACTGCTTGCAGAACCCTTATACTTTATTACAATTTTCTGAATTACCTTTAAAAAAAATGCGTTAGCCAGCCATGTGATGCGTCTTGTACTCACTGGCGGAGCCAGGTAGGGTCCAGTGGGGGCACTGGACCCCACTGAAATTGTAGATAAAATTATATATATAGTAAAGATATTAATCTAAATTTGTTTGTCCCAGTGGTAAGAATCTCAAGTTTTTATACCGCGTTCTATCCTACTTATTCTCAAATTTAATTTTGTTAGTTTTTTAGGCTTATCCAAATTTATATGAATTTCTTGTCTTCTCTTGCTGGTGGTTAATACTTAATAGCACTCTTTCTTATCTCTTTCTTTTTTTATTTTATTTTATTGTTTATTCAGACTTGTCTCAAGTATCATTAAAAAAATTATTTTTGATTTTTATCTTACATTTTTAAAATTTGTCATTTTTTTCTTTTTAAATCTAGATTGTGTATGTTCAATCGTTTTGAACTATCGATGTCGCTTGTTTTAATGCTTGAAATTTTATCCACGTTAATTCAAGGTTAAGTTAGAAACATATAAAAAATGAATTTACTTTTAAAATTCTTTTATTGCATGTATATATTTTTAAATATATTTCTAGAAAAATATCATATTTAACTCAGACCCACCTGAATTTTGTTTCGGCTTCGCCACTGCTGGTATTAATGCACCTATTGTTGACACTAGAGACATAATCAACTTTCCCCTCATTTTCTTTACAGTCTCGTACACTAGAGATTATCTTTGGTTGGATAATCCTTTCCCTTCTTCTTATTCTCTGCTTTTGTTCCAGGTGAGCTGTCTGTTTGTGTTACTTCATTCTCGATCCTCACAAAATATTTACTCCCTTTACCGGATAAATAGCATAGTTTGACAGACATAGATAAGCGATACCGTCAAAGGTAATCTTGTTTGACGTTCAATTACCTGTTAATTATGTTTTTTCAAAAGTGGTCACTATATGTTTATCTTTGTTGTTTGGGTTTATATCACTTTAGGGGCTAGTTAGGACACCTAATAACATAATAGGCCCCATTAAACCAACAATTACATATTAGACCATAATATGGGTTTTTTGTGTTGACCAACACATATTTACAACAATGTCATCAGCTCATTTTGGACAAAACAAACAAGGCCTTAACTTAATAGTAAGGTGAGACCTAAAATGTAATTGTATTTGAACACTAACTTTATTATTATCCGATTATATTTTTCTTTTCTTTCTTTTCTTTTATTCTTTTTTTTCTTCTTTTTGTCAACAATAACTTGTTTCCTACAAAATGTTATTTAAAAAAAATTAAAATTTTAAATGTAGAATTATAAATACTAAATTATTGTAAATCATACACCAACAAAATTTATATTTCAAAACATGTCCCAACATTATTTTCTCAAAAAAAATCAATATTTTTTCTTTTTCCTTTTTTCTTTTCCTTTTATATTTTTCTTTTTTTAATTTCTTTTTCTTTTTTCTCTTCTTCTTCTCCAAAAGCTCCGGTAGCGGAGCTTTGCGAAACTCCGATTATAGTTGTAAGCTCCAGATCGAAGCTGTGCAAACTCCGGTCTAGAGCTTACACGCTCCAGCTCCTATAGTCGAAGCATTGCAAGCTCCGAGTTGGAGTTGTGCATGCTCTAGTCGAAGCCTTGCAAAGCTCCGGTGTCGGAGCTTTGAAAAAGAAAAAAAAAAAAGAAAAAGAAAAAATATAAAAGGAAAAAGAATAAAGAACAAATATTGATTTTGTTTAAAAAATAATATTGGGACATGTTTGGAAATATAAATTTTATTAGGGTTTGATTTAGAATAATTTTGTATTTATAATATATTTATATTTCAAAATTTTCATTTGTTTTTTAAAATAAAATTTGGTAGGAAAAATAGCTTTATTGTTGATAAAAAAAAGAAAAAGAAAAAGAAAAAGAACGCAAAATAAAAGAAAATGTGTGTTGAAATACAATTATATTTTGGGCCTCTTGTAAGGCTTGTTTGGTTGCTCACAAATGGAAATTTGGATAGGCGAATTAAGCATGGTTTAGTCAAATTCGACCCCTAATCTGTAATTAAAAATCTAATGGGGCCTATTCTGTTATTAGGTGTTCTAATTGACCCCTAAAAAGAAATGGACTCCAATCTCCAGTTCAATGAGAAGTAGATGTGCCATTATATAGCAGAAGATATAGTATCTATTCTTTCGTGAAACCTCTCTTGATAAAGCTTTATTATACTCATGATAAATATATGTGACACTATCATGGCCGGTAGATCTACTTCAATTCGTTTTGAAAAGTAGTCGTCTTGATTGAGGTTCAATATATATAGGATACTTTTTCAAGTGCTGATTTTAGGGTGTTTAGTCTAGTGGTATGATTCTCTCTTTGTGCAAGAGGTCGCAAGTTTGATTCTTGCAACACCCCCAAGTCATTGAATCGAATAATTGATTATATAGTACAGCTTTATATTGAGGTTTTCTATTTTAACAGTATCCTTCACATTTGAAGGGGAGGATTTACTGTGGTCTGTTGATCCTTTCAGCTGATTATAATGTGGCAGTACATGTTAGAGTTGAGAGTAGGCTTGTAAAACGGGTGGGAACCTGATATTAGCAAACAAAAACATTACAAAGAAAGAAAAAGAGAAAAAAAAGAAAAACACATTCGGTTGAGACGCTACAATAGAATGATTTACTATAAGTCCACCGGCATCCATTCCTTAATTAAGTGTGTTAAGAATATGGTGTCACACCATATTCAAACTAAACACAGTTTGTTTGGGTTTGGGTTTGGACAACTGAAGCTGATGTAGTTATCAATGTGAGCTGAATCGTTGTTGAAGTGTATATTGAGAGCGTCCAGGTAATGTGGGTTTAGTTCTCCCATTGGCGAGTAAATGTGTTCCACACCAACCTTACCATGCCAGAAGGATCTTGTGCAAACACCGCCCATGGATACGGAATGGATCCAGTCCAGCCAAAACTGGACCTCTGACTTAGGATGAGTTTGGGACTTGATGAAATCCGGCCAAAACTGGAACTTTGAACCAGGTGGCTTCTCTAGATATTCGGCAACTTGAAGCATCATGAGTAGTATCATCATCATTGTTACTACTTCAAAAATCCTTCTCAATATTATCAACATTGTTGATCCTGCTGCAATAAGCCTTCTTTGCCGCTGCTGCTGCTAGTATTATTATTGGCCATATCTTCACAAGATCGATCCATCCTTGTTTAAACAACCTGACAAAGCATAGTGTATCATTTCTCATCAATTGACTAATTTTATCATCACATTCCGACTTCTATTTTAATAAGTGAACGAAACTGTTTATATTTACAGAGGAAAGAAACTAAATGACTTTCATTAGTCATCAAAAATTTTTGCAGGTAACCACAAATTAACATTAACTGAAATTGACCAAAAAGCAATTAACATGCCCAACAAAAACTAAGACCTTAAAGTTAGCCTAATCAAAAGAATACAGATACAAGAAACACACCAAAATACAACTCTCCTAGATTCACATATGCTACGTATAGCACGAAGCAAAACCTATTTTCGTGGCTTTATTCTTTAACTATTAAGGTAGTTACTACATAACTAAGACATGCAACAGCAACAACCACAAAAGCAGCCAGGAACAAGATGTTCTAAGAGTCCACGTACAATATAAGTACTAAGAATGTTATTATCAGGCAAGCATAAGTTCTCAAACAACACAAAGAGAAGCCTAATCCATATAAAGAAGCAAAACACTGAGACATGGAGGCTATTTATTCTGTTTAATTAGTACGATAATTTGGAAATAACAAGATTTTTTTTCCTAAGTGGAGCTTAATACAACATTACAGGATTTACAGCCATTAACCAATTTTTGAGTACGTGTATGTCAATACTTTAACTAAGTTAACTCCAATCAAAGAACATGCAAGAAATCACTTCAATAACCTCTATATAATGGCAGAGTAATCCATTCAATCTTAAATATAATTGAAAATCCCCAAGTTCTTAACTACATGGGTATTTCGGAGATGAATTTTAACTTTTTATCAGGAAAACCTAATTCCTAGAATTCAGATGTTTGATGAAACACACTAAGTTAATCGGGAAAATAGACTAACCGATCGAGACGGGATCTGTGGATCCAGGAAATTCTAGTAGCGAATTGAAAGAACGAGGGGGGAGCTTCTTTCCTTTCGACCAGCTACACAAGACGATTATTACTGTAGATGAGGAAGCGAGGGTAGAGGAGGAGGAGGGCCGCACAGATGCAAATATATATATAGTATATAGTTATAAGATAAGTGTCACCAAATCCTACCTTGTTTTGGACTCCAAATATTCTTCGTTCTTGAATTATGAATACTACGTATAAGATAAGTGTCGTACCTTGTTTGTTTTGGACTCCTAATAGTCTCCTTTATTGATTAAGACTAGTTAATTAACCCGTCGAGTACTCGACGGGGCATAAAAAAGTTGTGCGCACACTTGTTAATATATAAATTTGATTATGTGAATAACAAATAAAGAAAGATATTGCTCATATGTGTATTGTTACACAATTGTTTATCTCTCCATCTCGGTCTATGTTTATCATAAGCATTACCACTCATCAACTCTTAACTGGAACATCTTATAGTATCCAAAAACTTAATAGGATGTATTTTTTCATTGAATTAGAATGTCATATGTCAATTTAATATCTCCCCATTATCATTTTCATTGGCATTGGTACTATTATCGACCTCCAACAACCATCGGTACAATGCTATTTTCGATATGAATGTCTTTCCTTTGCCCTATGAACATGGTCATATAATACTCCACTTTTACCAAAGGAAAAATGTTGAATTTACAAAATACTTAACATGATGTATTTTTCATCTTCAAACTTAACACGTACATGCATAATATTCATATGTGTCATAATTAAGACTGAGTGTAATGTCATCCACATGAATGTCTTTTATTTTCCCCGTGACCATGAACTTATCATGGATCATGTATCACCTTCGCTCTATTTTCCTCAATTAAATGGGTTCCAATATTGGAGTTCAATAGTCATTCAACAAAACCCCTAATATGTTGAACTTCAAAATAGAATAAGCAAGAATACACTTATTATAGATAGAGAGCCTATAGAGTAGTCTCATCTATTGTGATTGTTATTGTTAATTATCACATGAGTACACCAATCGAACACATCTACTGTTTCAGCATAATTAAGACCGAGTATAAAGTCATCCACATGAATGTCTTTCATTTGCCCCGTGATCATGAACTTGCCATAGATCCCATATCACGTTCACCCTATTTTCCTTAAATGCGTTCCAATATTGGATTTCAATTCTCATTCATCAGATTCAGCAAAGCCCTTAATCTTTTGAATTTCAAAATAGGATAAAGCCAGTATACACTTATTATGGATAGATAGCCTACATGGTAGTCCCATCAAATGCAATTATTACTTTAATTGTTATGGAACACAATGAAACCCATCCACTATTATAAATTATTTCGGCATAATTAAGACTGAGTATAATGTCATCCACATAAATGTCTTTCATTTTCCCTGTGACCATGAATTTGTCATGGATCCTATATCACCTTCGCTCTGTTTTTTCCTCAAATTAAATGGGTTCCAATATTGGAGTTCAATAGTCATTCAACAAAACATCTAATATCATGTTGAACTTCAAATAGGATAAGTAAGAATACACTTATTATAGATAGAAGCCTACATGGTAGTCCCATCTATTGTGATTGTTATTGTAAATTATCAAATGAGTACACCAATCGAACACATCCACTGGTTCAACATAATTCAGACGGAGTATAATGTCATCAACATGATTGTATCTCATTTGCCCCGTGATCATGAACTTGCCATAGATCCCATATCACGTTCACCCTATTTTCCTCAAATGCGTTCCAATATTGGATTTCAGTTCTCATTCAGGAACACCCTTAATCTTTTGAATTTCAAAATAGGATAAAGTCAGTATACACTTATTATGGATAGATAGCCTACATGGTAGTCCTATCAAATGCAATTATTATTTTAATTGTTATGGAACACAATGAAACCCATCCACTATTATAAATTATTTCAGCATAATTAAGACTAAGTATAATGTCATCCACATGAATGTCTTTCATTGCCCCGTGACCATGAATTTGTCATGGATCCTATATCACCTTCGCTCTGTTTTTTCCTCAAATTAAATGGGTTCCAATATTGGAGTTCAATAGTCATTCAACAAAACCTCTAATATTATGTTGAACTTCAAATAGTATAAGTAAGAATACACTTATTATAGATAGAAGCCTACACGGTAGTCCCATCTATTGTGATTGTTATTGTAAATTATCACATGAGTACACCATTCGAACACATCCGGTGTTTCAGCATAATTAAGACTGAGTGTAATGTCATCCACATGAATGTCTTTCATTTCCCCCGTGATCATGAACTTGCCATAGATCCCATATCACGTTCACCCTATTTTCATCAAATGTGTTCTAATATTGGATTTCAATTTTCATTCATCAAAACCCCTTAGTCTCTTGAATTTCAAAATAGGATAAAAGCCAGTATACACTTATATGAATAGATAGGCTACATGGTAGTCCCATCAAATGCAATTATTAGTTTAATTATTATGGAACACAATCAAACCCATCCACTATTATAAATTATATCGGCATAATTAAGACTGGGTATATTGTCATCCACATGAATGTCTTTCATTTGCCCCGTGACCATGAACTTGCCATAGATTCTATATCACCTTCACTCTATTTTTCTCAAATGCGTTCATATATTGGAGTTAATAGTCTTTCAACAAAACTCCTACAACATATTTGGATTTGGACTATAGAGGCCTCTCGACGTCTATAATTGACCTCACATTTGGGTTTCAATTAAAGAGGCACCAGGTACTGTTCACATTTTGAGAGACCTCTCGCTTTTTTCCTCACATTTCCCTCTCTCTAGTTTCATCTTTCTCTCTTTATTTTCAACTTTCTATCTTCCAATCAATAATCAACATCTCATGCTTCCACTCGTAATATTCGAATAAATCTATTTTTGGTAATCCAGAGAGCGCCCGTGTCCAATTTATTTACTTTATTGTAACACGTTGCCAATTTTGATACTTTTTCAATTTGAATAATTCAAGCATGGTAACACATCCGACATATCGAAAATAGCGAATAAAATAAGAATTAAAAAATTGCAAAAAAAAAAAAAAAGAAAAATGACGTGTGCTATATACACTTTTGGTACTTTGGAGTATCAAACTGGGATTTTAATGCATTGTATAAGACATGCCAATTTTCCTATTGTCTTGAGAATTTTGGTCCCTCAAGTGAGTGGCTATCACACGCTTGTATTGTTCACATTTTTTACGTTAAATTGGAAAAGTACCAAAATTGGTCAGTGTGTTAAAAACTTGCAATGAAGTATCTAAATTGGTCAGTGTGTTAAATTGAACATGGCGCACTCTAGACTACCTAATTTGGGCAAGGGCACTCCGGAATAACTGAAATGAGTTTTACCCTATACAAAGCAAATGATAAACTTATACAGGGACGGTGGTAGTATTAAATAATAAATAAATAACTATTTTCTAAAATAATTTTTATGGATAAAAGTTTATATGATACTACCATCATTGATTCGAATGTTATTGTAGTTCTTATTTATTGCGGAATATACATATCAAACATATCTTTCGTTCTAAATTACCTAAACGCTAAATAAATATCAAATAAAATACATAATGATATTTTCTTTCATTTTCATTGATAGACATATTCAAAATAGTATCATCAAATATGAGTGTTATTATAATTTTTTGTGTAATACACATGGCAAATATATCTATTGTTCTAAATTATTGTTGAATAAATTCATGAGTAGTGACATAAATACAAAGTAATTAAAATATTATACCTTCTTTTTCTGTCATTTTTTTATTTTTAATGTATACATGAAATTTTCGACAGAGGAATCAAATTTTGATTATAAGATAGAAATTCTAGTGTTAATTGAATTTGGGGAGATTATATTTTCACCACGTTTATTTTCAGGAATACGCTTAGGAGATTATATTTTGAGTTAGATTAATTATTTTTGGCATATGCTTAGTTGAATTTTAATTTTATTCTATTTTTAGTCAATGTTTTCCAAGTGAATTTTAAAATAAATTTATTCCAATTAAATGAGAAATTGACACGTCAGCATGAACTTGAATTGAGCATTATGATTGTTGATATTTTTAGAATGTGAACTCTGCTTTTATATATTATATTCCAATTAAATGAGAAATTGACACGTCAGCATGAACTTGAATTGAGCATTCTGATTGGTTGATATTTTTAGAATGTGAACTCTGCTTTTATATATTATATAGATTATTTCTTTCTAATCTGTTTGATTAAACCATACAAAAATATAAATACAACAGAGAGTTTGTTTTGGTGGACTCCTCATCATCTTAAATTCTTAATTACTTACTATATATTAATTAACCTCTATTTAATAATTGAACAAAACGCGCATGGAATTTGCCGATGTTTTCTCAATTTTTCCGCCTCTTCCAGTCTCTCGCTCCCTTACGGTCTCTGCTTCCAATCTTCTAATGGATCTCGGATTCTATTGGAAACCATCTCTCTCTCTCGCTCCATCCTCTACTGGAAACAATCATTTAGACTCAGATAATTCGTCTAAGAATTTTATATGCACACTCATACATATTCTTATAATTGATATTCAATTGTATGTGATAACTGCTTCACTAAAATTAGTGGATACGAGTTACCAAGGTCAAGTAAGGCGGAAAAGATGTTGATGTATCCTAGGAAAGGGGTATCTGGTTAGCATTAGTAAAAAGTTGATTAGTTGCCCTTGGGCACTTGTGTATACGCAATATTAGACTTCCATGTATTTTGCTTGATGTTGATGCATTTTTTTCCGCACTAGGAAAAGAAGAGATGTTGTTGAAATGTTAAAAACGGAGCCCTTTACCGTTGCTTGTTAGAGTGGACTAGATGCATGTGTATTGATGTTTCTTTTTGACTGATTTGCTGTGTTATGGTTTTTGCAAGTCCGAGAACATTTTGGTTATTAGTGTCCTACTGTAAAGCCACAATGATTATATAGAGAAACTTTTTTTTTTTGGCTCGTTGAGTGGGTTTGTTATTGAGTCCCATTCATCTATGTGCTTCAGGCTTTTATAGAGTCCTGAATATTTTATCGGTTATGAACTCCAAGGTTATAATGACCCAGCAAGTTAGTAATGAGCTTGTAGAACATCTCCACTAATAGTTTCAGGGTTTAGTTCCTTTTACACAAAAAAACATTCCATTTCATGCGAGTGAACTTTTCTTGGCAGACGACAGTATGGGACTATAGTGGTGAAGCAAATAGTTGAATCTTCTGATTTACTTGATTATGCTACAACTGAACTATGAATCAACATTAGTGTTTTTTCGTTTGTTTACATCATTTCTGTTACAATTATCTATATAAAGTCTAGATAATGTGAGGTTCTTATCTTAGGTGTGATACAGATGACCAAGTATTCTCATAGTGATAAGGTTCGTAGCGTACTCCACCCTTTCTTACATGAAGTTAGAAAACCTAATATGATTACTGATTAGGCTCGAGCATATGAATTTGTGAATCTGAAATTGTGCGTAGAAATAGTAAAATGCTACTTTTTACAGTATATGATCTACATCGGTGTTAATTAGTTGGAACTTTCCCTCTATTTTTTCTGTGTTGCATTTACTATTTTTTTCTCTGTTGCATTTACTGGTTTCTTTTGGCGTATACTCCTTTTTCAATTCAAATGTATGAGCAGTAGCTGTTGATTTCATTACATTGACAATTTTCCTATTTCTTGGTTGCTGGTCTTTGTCTTGTCATTTAATATCAACGTGTAGAGTTATTTGTGGTACTGAATGAGTGAATTGATTGGGAAAGCATGCCACAAATTTTGTTTATAGCATTGTAGTAAGTAGTAGTATATGATTAATGGACCTGAAAGTTGGACATCATGATATCATCCAAACTGTGGTACATCGAAGTAATATGTTTCCCAACATGCACATGCATTGTATTCACTTGCTGGTGGGTTAGGACTTAGGAGGGTAGCATATTATTGGTTGTTGCGTAGTTTTTAAATAATAGCCTGAACTGAGGTTAGCTTTGTTATTCATGTACTACTGTACTTGTTTATGTGGCAGGGTGCTTGTTCCGGAATCATTGGTTCATTCAAGGCTCAGGATTGTATTGTTTGGGAGTGCTATGTTGGAGCAATTGGTTTTAAATTAATTAAGTGAGAGAGGAATTTTCCGATGCGGCGGAGTTGGCACACGATGTATTGTTTCTGGTGTGCACTGACCTTGAGAAAGGGTTGATGCCAGCTTTAGAGAGGCAGCCAAGTCCTCTCGGTGAGAATCTGAAACTTGATATCAGTATTTGCAACTCTGGCCAATTTAATATTGGCAGTACTTTGAACATTTTATGTAATGCTTGTCGATTGATATCAGTAGACAAATATATACATATTTGTGTTGTGATAATGACAGTGAACAATGACATAGGTGATGAAGATGATGGAGGCTTAGTTTCTGGCCTCAATTGTAAGAGCGTAGTTTGATTCAAAACTTATACGGACTTCAATAATGCCTTATGTGGACGTCGCTCCCTAAATAAAGTAGACAACTCTTCTTATATCTCCTTCCTGATTTACTTTTTTAGCGAATTTCTGAGTTAACATACATACCTGCCACTATGATATCCTAAAATTCCCTTGCCTGCTGAAAGACTTATGGTACAAAATTACCAGATTGTGTTTCATCGTAATATCTGATAGATCTTTAGATTGAGCTTCTCCGAGTGAGATGCAAATCTATAATCACCATTCTCCACTTCAGTTCACAAATGCTCTCTACACTCCAGTAATGTTAGTGCAAGAAAGCAAATACGTAATTGAGTGTGTATATGTATCCAGGCATCCAGCGCATCTAATTATTCTATTTACTTTTAGTCATGGATTAGACACTACTTATTATCTATCATTGCTCGAAACTGAATGTGTTATTGTACAGGTAATATGAAGCTGTTCTTCTTGGTTTTCAACACTACTTAGTTGTTGTCCTTTATTTCTAACGGCTGGAAATATATATAATAGATTGTTAAAGAATAAACTACTCATATATGTGCATGATACATGCTCCTCTTCATTGCAATTAGTTGATGATAATTAATGTTCATGGATTGTTTAGTAGTTTTGTCCAGTAGCTACTTTACCTGTTAAATAACAGTGATATATCATCTAACTTGCAACCATAAGATAAAGATTTTGAGTATCAGTGGAATGTTAATTTACTATATAAAATTTCATGGCTAACTTTTATAATATGCATATGCTTTCCAAGTTTACAATTTCAATCTTAGGGTTTTCCTTTCAATGTGTGCAGGGGACTGCAATTCGTTTTTTCCAGGAAGAGCCTATGTTTATGCAAGTCAATACATTTTTGATAAAATGTCTATGTGAAATAGTGAAGTTCCTTTTGTGGTTTTCGGGGAGTTTTGTAGATTTGGCTATTTATGTTGTGGATATGTAGGCACATATTTTGTGTTGGAAACTTGAAATTTATGTTGTAAATTTGTAGAACGCATATGTTTTTTGTATTGGGAATTTGAAATTTGGTATTTAGAAAATAACAAATAGAAGTATTTTATCTATATTATGGATAATCAATTTGAAAATTGATAGATTTAACTGTATGCAATTTAATCCATGACCATGAGCTGGAGCAAAATTATTGTGGTCGCTTCCTTCTCCTGTCCTTTGATGTTATACTTTGAGCTGAGCTGTTTTTCTTTAAGTTTAAATGTATTATTCCTTATTCCAACTTGTTTAGAAAATCGACTAAAAATTGGAAACAAAATGAGTAGAAATTAACTTGAACAAAAATCACCAAAAGCAATGTTAATCCATTTCCATGTCGAAATGTTCTACTAATTTTAAGACTACAATGAACTAAAATATATGCTTCTTTTCCTCGAAGGAGATTATTCATGTTCGTGTAAAGTAAACTGTCAAGTACAAAGGCTTGTTTAGCAAAACACTGAATATGATATTTACTTCGATTTAAGATAACTTTTATATTTTTATGATATAATGTGTGATTAATTTGAAATCAAACGAGACTTTTAAATTTTAAAAAAGTTTTAAAGTGTTACGACATATGCAATAATATAAATTACGTAATAAAGAATACACTTCCCACGCATAATTCCTAGTTTTCTTGCATATTTATACCGTTAAAGATGGAAAAAAAAGGACGAACTAAACTTATTATTAATTTATTTAATTAAAGTAAATCAACACCAAAATAACAACGGAAGATATTAAATTGGATTACATGTGTAACTACTAGTGAACTCTATGGGCTGCTGAACCCAAACCTACTAAGAGTGATGCAGTCTATAGGCTGAATCCAGATGTCCGATCGTGCAAGGTCGTATGCAACATAAGTGTCCCGTTGCGAAAAGGCCCCTAGGACTCCGAATGTACCACCAATCGACTCGTATGAGGAAATTGACAGACAGAAATAGGTGTCGTGCTCAAATTTGGTTGGCAAATGTTGGAACAAGAAATGGTGAGGCTGTAATGTCATAGTTGCACCACCCTCAAAGCCAAGAGTGATGTTTGGGAAATGCAGAGTGTCGTAGTAACCCCAGTAACACATTGGCACTCTTTCACTGTGATATTTGTTTCGTGGAAGGACTGTTTGCTTTACCCTATCCTCAATCAGTTCTGTTGCAACGGCCGGAAGATAAGTATATTGGCATCCCGAGTCGAATATTGTTCCACCGTCTTCATCATCGTCTATCTGAAATATTAACGGGTCGATTGGGAGCAAACTATCGCCGTATTTGATACTGACCAAATCAACATGATAATGGCCATTTAAAACTGACATCGGGATCCGAGTACCCCAACGGGGAAGAGTGCTTCCGATCCATAATCGGCTCTGCACGTAGAATGGATCGAGCAGGTTCCCAATGCAATATGCAAATCTGGATGAACCCATTTGTACAACAATTGAACCGCTACCAGGGCCTAACCCAAGGATACCATCGAATCTATAAGGCACTCCTACTACATGGTAAGCACAACCAATTTTAAATGGGTTTTTACTCCCCAAGGATAGAGTTTCCTCGATGAAAATACCCTCAGCCATCTTGTCATCGTTCTTTGTCCCATAATGGACTTGGAACCCACATCGATAATCGAATCCTCGACAAAAAAGATAATCAAACCAATCCCTCCTGCAACTAGCATCATTGCATCGGATTTGGATTGAAGTTGTTGAAGAAAGTGGGTTATAAAAGTTAGAATAACGACGTCGGTAACATTTCACCCATGTTAGGGAAGCTCCTGAATCCATCATCAGAAGCTGCCCCACATTGTTGGAACCGACAGACACGAAGGCGGCAAATAGGCCGCTTTCCGTGTATACCGTTAGGCTTTGTGTAGTATCCGTTGTTGTTTGGTAGGTAGGAGGTGCTGGTTGTAGGTGAATTAAATTAATAACTGTAATAGAGTCATTGGCAAAAGAAGTAGCAGGGAGTGTGTTGTTGGCTGCAGGGAGCGTGTTGTTGGCGTGTGTCAGTGTCAAGGAAGTTAATACCAGGAGAGACAGGGCTAGTTTGAGAGACATTTTTTTTTTTTGGATTGTGTTGGAGTATCAAGAAAGTGGTAAAGGTATTGTCTAGTAGGAGGAGAGATGTTGTGGTAAAGGTAATACCTTCAAGTCCTGTTTATAAACTACTTTGAATTAATACTACATGCATGTTCAAGTTGGTAAGTAAATCATGCATCTGTTACTAACAAACTTCACAATATTGCTTCTCACCTAACAAGTTCTCATGTTGTACCTGCATGTGAGTCTATAACCAATCCATAACTGAAAATAAATAAATTATGCATGAGCTTTCATCTTGTTAGTTAGTTTCTGTGATATTTTGACAGATGAATGATCACTACTTGGATAATATGAACCCATGTCTGAATTTATTTTTGGTGTGGATACAAACCTGGTACTATGAACCTAGCTTATAATGTCAATGTGGAATTTCTACAAAATGTAACCATAATACTAGTACATATTATCATATATACTACCAAATGAATTGAAATGCTCGTATGTCTAATTTGTTTGCTTTAAGCAATGAAGTTCATTAGTTTCTTTTGTCATGTGCAGTTTGAACACTATAATTAATGTATAGTCCATATATTTAATAGTAACTAATATTGAGAAGTTGATGATTAGCATATTAAACCACCTAATATTGAGAAGTTGATGATTAGCAAACCAATCACAGCAAGTCAGCAACCCAGTCTCCATTTTCTTTATTCTTTGTTCCTTTACAACATCTTCACAGCAATGCATGCTCCCTTTTTCTTTCTTCCTAGTAATGTAATTCCCGACCTATTGGTTGGAGAAAACGTATTACCAATGAGTTGCACTTCGTTTTGAGAATGGTCTTATTCTTATATCAGTGATTGATCTTTATTTTGAGAATGATCTTATTTATCAGTAATTGAGAAAACGAAGTGCAACTCCTCCTTAGTGTAGTATCAGTGATTCCAAGCAAAACGTATTACCAATGAGTTGCACTTCGTATTACCATGCTCCGTTTTGAGAATGGTCTTGTTCATAGTAATGCACGCTGCCTTTTTTGTCAATTACATTATCAGGAAGACTCCAAGCAATACGTATTACGAATGGTCTTTTTATATTAGTATCAATTAATAATATCAGTGATTCCTAAGAATCCAATTGATGCCCTTCCCTGCCTGGAGATGCTTCTATGTTGAGCCATCACAATTCAAACAGAACTCAAATCTTTGAGAAGGTAATTTCCGAGCGCAAGTAACAATTTTTTTTGAACAACAAAACCAGTTATTCAAAACATTTTTTAGCAGTCACACTTGGTTCACATTATGTTTCCTAGAGATAAATTCATTCCTAGCTCTCCAGAGTCCAAAACAAACACCAGAAGATAGCAACATTTATCTGGAAAAAAATAATCATAAATGCTGCTATTTTCTTCTTTATTTCTCAAAGTTAATGTTTTGTTACAAAAACCTAGTTTAGAGGCCTTATTAATTATAATTCTTGTGTAACATTAATCTCACGGAACACATACTAATGCTTAATTCAAAGTCTAGAACATATAACTTGAAGGAACGCAAGATCGTGTATCGAAAAAAATTTAATGATAAACCACCATTACTATGGGTTATGCCTAGTTTTATGTAAAGACGAGTAGATTCAGTTTCTGCATTTTTTATTTAGGTATAATAATATTTTTGGTTAGTGAAAAATATATTTTCTCTCTCGTTTTATTACTGTTATATATATTTTAAAATATTTTCTTCATTTCCTTTAACTTACTAGTAGTAGTAGTATAGTATTTTATTTTATTTCTCTAATTAAGAGTCTTCTTGGAGAAAAGTAAAAAGAAAGACTTCAGTCCCGCCACATTTGTTCGCTCGGTTGCTGATACATTTTCCATGCCACAACCCTCCCACTACATTTATTTGATTTCAAGTCCTTATATGAGTTTTATTGATGGATTAGTTACAACGAGCCCCAATTCTTTTAATTATGAAATACTGGACCAATAACTATATATAGAAATCCCAAAAGATAGTCCAACAGAAGTCTCAAGTGGAAGAAATAACCCAGCTAATCATATGAAATTACGGGAATACCCATACGACTAAAACTCAACTTCCAACCAAACGCTTGCAAAATGTTAAAATGGAACGTCATCATACACATAAAACAGACCAAATCCAACCAAACGGAATAAATTACATTAACAATTTGCTAAATCCAACCAAACTATAAATACATTTGGACCGGATGTTCATATTTTTTATTGTAGCAAATGGTGACCTTTACAAACAAATATGTCATTTGAATTTAAAAAGAAAAATGGATTTGGCAAATTTTTAGAAAAATGAATTTGCAAATTCAGGATTTGAAAAAGTCCATTTCCCTACCAAACACTAACACTGCCTTAGCCTGTTTGGGATGTTTTCAGCCTTAAAATTTGTAACCCGCTACTTGAAGCGTATTGGTGAGTCATGGAATTGTGAATGAGATTCTTGATTCTTTCAATTAAATATATTGCACTTCATTTCATGTTCTTCATTTGTTTGGATTAGGAAAACGAAACAGAAAACCTAGCTATTAGCATAATTTTTGTGGGAGTGTATAAGAATGCAGAATTGCAGATGGATGATGCACGATTATTACTTAATTAGTGGCTTGGCAGATTCAAGGAATTGAAGAATCAAGAGATTTCATAATAGGGATTGAAGAAAAGAGATTTCATAACAAATAAAGAAGCTGTTTTCACAGGTGACGGAAATGGGATAATTAGTTATAAGATTGCACATCCAAATAATCTGGTGTTTGGACTCCGTATTCAAATGGATCCATCCAAAGATCGAGTTTAGTGTTGATAACTTGATATGCTTCTCATGGGCCAGCTCCGCCAGCTTAGTGCTTCTTCTTTAAATTTTCACTAATACTATGCTAAATGCAGTGACAACAAATAGCAATTTGACTATAATGCCCTTATTTATTATATTTTGTAAAAAATTGTTTAAATATCTAAAAAAATATGAAAAAAATTATATATGTCAAAGATAGGACATAGAATAATTTATGATTTTTTATAAATAAAAAATATGAAAATATTAAAAGTAAAAAATAGAAAATTAAATTTCGGGCTTTAATAGGACTGCCGGGCTGCCCTATTTAGAGCCACCGGTGGCTCATTTCGAAAATGAGCCACCGGTGGCTCATTTCATGATTGCCATACAAAACGAGCCACCAGTGGCTCATTTTGAAATGAGCCACCGGTGGCTCAATTTAATGTTAATAATTTTAGTGTACTGAATTTCTAATTTTGTTTGTAATAGGTGATATGGATGCCATTTGATCCTACTCCAAGCAATACAGTTCCGATTTCACTTTATCGTGGCATGATTCATTGTTGTGATATTAGCCAACCATACATGCCAGATAGAGTTTTGCGCCAGTTTGGATATGAACAGCTCATACCTTCAGAACCATTGGCGAAAATCAATCTTGCCCAACAAGCTACAACTCTAGCTAGGCGGATTTAAGGCGTATCAGAATAAGTTGTTTAATCCTGCTCACTTCACAACTCGTGCACAAAGAACATGCAAACTACTTACTGTGGTATCATGAGAGAACTTATAAGTGTTTGTGTCCAAAAATAGGGTCTCGCTCTAACAAAGATGAAAGTAGTTCTCGGAGTAAGGTGCTTCAAATTGCATCTTTAGTTTCACCGTTCACCGAAGAACGAAGGTAGTGTCTCACACAAGAACAATACCATGTTGGTGTTGCGAATGCAGTTGACAAGATCTTATGTATTCTTCGTGATGATATAGCTTAGTTGTATTTGTAACTTGGTTTTCTTTGTAATATAAGTCGTATTTTCACTTTATGAATTAATTATATTTCAAGTAATATAATTTGATATATCACTAACATGTCAAGTACAATTTAAAATTATAATTAATTAATTTTTCAATATTAACGTTAATATTTTTAAGTTAAGTTAATTACTTTTTACTTATTTATTCAAATTTAAAAAAATTCAGATGAGCCACCCGTGGCACATTTTCAAAATGAGCCACCAGTGGCACATTTTCCAAATGAGCCACCGGTGGCAGCCCGGATGTATAGTGCAGCCCGAATGTTTTTTTTTTCACAAAATATAATGGTAAAGGGTATTATAGTCAAATTGCTAGTTTTGTCACTGCGTTTAGCCAATTTTTTCCCTGCAAATAACATACCTCTAAATTTTTTACTTAGGTGATGTATTGCTTTGGTTATTATTAAGTATTAAGAGTCAGACTTGTGGAATCAGCAAGTAGGATGCATCATTATTGATAGTGATATTGTTCGTCCTTCGAACCTTAATATGATTGGTATCTCTGTTGTGGTTGTGGTTAAAATCAAAGTGCCGTTTCGAGACCTTTTAACTCTTGACTAACCTTTTGAGATAGACACACTAGACCGACCAAATTCAAGATTCTATCCTAAACTCTTAATTTAGTTGGATAATTTTGCTCCTAATTAATTCCAAAGTTTTGCGTTGTATCATGTCGTGAGGCCATGTCAGTGATTTTCAGTTTGGCATGAGTATAGCTTTGTATCTTAGAACTGAACTGAATTTTTGTATCTTTGAACTGAACCGGACTTATAAATATGAACTGATCTGAATTTAATTTAATAAATATGAATTGTATTTAATTTAATTAATCTGAATCGAACTTATTCAAAATATAACTTTCAACTAAATAAACCTGAACTGCGTTAGAACACTAACTACGTTTGATATTTTTGAAGCCGGTCCAACCTTGTAGCTTGGGACCTATTTTTAACATTTCTGATTTATTGTATTTCTGATTGTTGTCCCTGCTTCCTTTTCTTGGTTGTACACTGCTTGCAGAACCCTTATACTTTATTACAATTTTCTGAATTACCTTTAAAAAAAATGCATTAGCCAGCCATGTGATGCGTCTTGTACTCACTGGCGGAGCCAGGTAGGGTCCAGTGGGGGCACTGGACCCCACTGAAATTGTAGATAAAATTATATATATAGTAAAGATATTAATCTAAATTTGTTTGTCCCAGTGGTAAGAATCTCAAGTTTTTATACCGCGTTCTATCCTACTTATTCTCAAATTTAATTTTGTTAGTTTTTTAGGCTTATCCAAATTTATATGAATTTCTTGTCTTCTCTTGCTGGTGGTTAATACTTAATAGCACTCTTTCTTATCTCTTTCTTTTTTTTTTTTTTTATTTTATTGTTTATTCAGACTTGTCTTAAATATCATTTAAAAAATTATTTTTGATTTTTATCTTACATTTTTAAAATTTGTCATTTTTTTCTTTTTAAATCTAGATCGTGTATGTTCAATCGTTTTGAACTATCGATGTCGCTTGTTTTAATGCTTGAAATTTTATCCACGTTAATTCAAGGTTAAGTTAGAAACATATAAAAAATGAATTTACTTTTAAAATTCTTTTATTGCATGTATATATTTTTAAATATATTTCTAGAAAAATATCATATTTTAACTTAGACCCACCTCAATTTTGTTTCTGGCTCGCCACTGCTTGTACTAATGCACCTACTGTTGACACTAGAGACATAATCAACTTTCCCCTCATTTTTTTTACAGTCTCGTACACTAGAGATTATCTTTGGTTGGATAATCCTTTCCCTTCTTCTTATTCTCTGCTTTTGTTCCAGGGGAGCTGTCTGTTTGTGTTACTTCATTCTCGATCCTCACAAAATATTTACTCCCTTTATCGGATAAATACCATAGTTTGACAGACATAGATAAGCGATACCGTCAAAGGTAATCTTGTTTGACGTTCAATTACCTGTTAATTATGTTTTTTCAAAAGTGGTCACTATATGTTTATCTTTGTTGTTTGGGTTTATATCACTTTAGGGGCTAGTTAGGACACCTAATAACATAATAGGCCCCATTAAACCAACAATTACATATTAGACCATAATATGGGTTTTTTGTGTTGACCAACACATATTTACAACAATGTCATCAGCTCATTTTGGACAAAACAAACAAGGCCTTAACTTAATAGTAAGGTGAGACCTAAAATGTAATTGTATTTGAACACTAACTTTATTATTATCCGATTATATTTTTCTTTTCTTTCTTTTCTTTATTCTTTTTTTTTCTTCTTTTTGTCAACAATAACTTGTTTCCTACAAAATGTTATTTAAAAAAAAATTAAAATTTTAAATGTAGAATTATAAATACTAAATTATTGTAAATCATACACCAACAAAATTTATATTTCAAAACATGTCCCAACATTATTTTCTCAAAAAAAATCAATATTTTTTCTTTTTCCTTTTTTCTTTTTCCTTTTATATTTTTCTTTTTTTAATTTCTTTTTCTTTTTTCTCTTCTTCTTCTCCAAAAGCTCCGGTAGCGGAGCTTTGCGAAACTCCGATTATAGTTGTAAGCTCCAGATCGAAGCTGTGCAAACTCCGGTCTAGAGCTTACACGCTCCAGCTCCTATAGTCGAAGCATTGCAAGCTCCGAGTTGGAGTTGTGCATGCTCTAGTCGAAGCCTTGCAAAGCTCCGGTGTCGGAGCTTTTGAAAAAGAAAAAAAAAAAAAGAAAAAGAAAAAATATAAAAGGAAAAAGAATAAAGAACAAATATTGATTTTGTTTAAAAAATAATATTGGGACATGTTTGGAAATATAAATTTTATTAGGGTTTGATTTAGAATAATTTTGTATTTATAATATATTTATATTTCAAAATTTTCATTTGTTTTTTAAAATAAAATTTGGTAGGAAAAATAGCTTTATTGTTGATAAAAAAAAGAAAAAGAAAAAGAAAAAGAACGCAAAAATAAAAAGAAAATGTGTGTTGAAATACAATTATATTTTGGGCCTCTTGTAAGGCTTGTTTGGTTGCTCACAAATGGAAATTTGGATAGGCGAATTAAGCATGGTTTAGTCAAATTCGACCCCTAATCTGTAATTAAAAATCTAATGGGGCCTATTCTGTTATTAGGTGTTCTAATTGACCCCTAAAAAGAAATGGACTCCAATCTCCAGTTCAATGAGAAGTAGATGTGCCATTATATAGCAGAAGATATAGTATCTATTCTTTCGTGAAACCTCTCTTGATAAAGCTTTATTATACTCATGATAAATATATGTGACACTATCATGGCCGGTAGATCTACTTCAATTCGTTTTGAAAAGTAGTCGTCTTGATTGAGGTTCAATATATATAGGATACTTTTTCAAGTGCTGATTTTAGGGTGTTTAGTCTAGTGGTATGATTCTCTCTTTGTGCAAGAGGTCGCAAGTTTGATTCTTGCAACACCCCCAAGTCATTGAATCGAATAATTGATTATATAGTACAGCTTTATATTGAGGTTTTCTATTTTAACAGTATCCTTCACATTTGAAGGGGAGGATTTACTGTGGTCTGTTGATCCTTTCAGCTGATTATAATGTGGCAGTACATGTTAGAGTTGAGAGTAGGCTTGTAAAACGGGTGGGAACCTGATATTAGCAAACAAAAACATTACAAAGAAAGAAAAAGAGAAAAAAAAGAAAAACACATTCGGTTGAGACGCTACAATAGAATGATTTACTATAAGTCCACCGGCATCCATTCCTTAATTAAGTGTGTTAAGAATATGGTGTCACACCATATTCAAACTAAACACAGTTTGTTTGGGTTTGGGTTTGGACAACTGAAGCTGATGTAGTTATCAATGTGAGCTGAATCGTTGTTGAAGTGTATATTGAGAGCGTCCAGGTAATGTGGGTTTAGTTCTCCCATTGGCGAGTAAATGTGTTCCACACCAACCTTACCATGCCAGAAGGATCTTGTGCAAACACCGCCCATGGATACGGAATGGATCCAGTCCAGCCAAAACTGGACCTCTGACTTAGGATGAGTTTGGGACTTGATGAAATCCGGCCAAAACTGGAACTTTGAACCAGGTGGCTTCTCTAGATATTCGGCAACTTGAAGCATCATGAGTAGTATCATCATCATTGTTACTACTTCAAAAATCCTTCTCAATATTATCAACATTGTTGATCCTGCTGCAATAAGCCTTCTTTTGCCGCTGCTGCTGCTAGTATTATTATTGGCCATATCTTCACAAGATCGATCCATCCTTGTTTAAACAACCTGACAAAGCATAGTGTATCATTTCTCATCAATTGACTAATTTTATCATCACATTCCGACTTCTATTTTAATAAGTGAACGAAACTGTTTATATTTACAGAGGAAAGAAACTAAATGACTTTCATTAGTCATCAAAAATTTTTGCAGGTAACCACAAATTAACATTAACTGAAATTGACCAAAAAGCAATTAACATGCCCAACAAAAACTAAGACCTTAAAGTTAGCCTAATCAAAAGAATACAGATACAAGAAACACACCAAAATACAACTCTCCTAGATTCACATATGCTACGTATAGCACGAAGCAAAACCTATTTTCGTGGCTTTATTCTTTAACTATTAAGGTAGTTACTACATAACTAAGACATGCAACAGCAACAACCACAAAAGCAGCCAGGAACAAGATGTTCTAAGAGTCCACGTACAATATAAGTACTAAGAATGTTATTATCAGGCAAGCATAAGTTCTCAAACAACACAAAAGAGAAGCCTAATCCATATAAAGAAGCAAAACACTGAGACATGGAGGCTATTTATTCTGTTTAATTAGTACGATAATTTGGAAATAACAAGATTTTTTTTCCTAAGTGGAGCTTAATACAACATTACAGGATTTACAGCCATTAACCAATTTTTGAGTACGTGTATGTCAATACTTTAACTAAGTTAACTCCAATCAAAGAACATGCAAGAAATCACTTCAATAACCTCTATATAATGGCAGAGTAATCCATTCAATCTTAAATATAATTGAAAATCCCCAAGTTCTTAACTACATGGGTATTTCGGAGATGAATTTTAACTTTTTATCAGGAAAACCTAATTCCTAGAATTCAGATGTTTGATGAAACACACTAAGTTAATCGGGAAAATAGACTAACCGATCGAGACGGGATCTGTGGATCCAGGAAATTCTAGTAGCGAATTGAAAGAACGAGGGGGGAGCTTCTTTCCTTTCGACCAGCTACACAAGACGATTATTACTGTAGATGAGGAAGCGAGGGTAGAGGAGGAGGAGGGCCGCACAGATGCAAATATATATATAGTATATAGTTATAAGATAAGTGTCACCAAATCCTACCTTGTTTTGGACTCCAAATATTCTTCGTTCTTGAATTATGAATACTACGTATAAGATAAGTGTCGTACCTTGTTTTGTTTTGGACTCCTAATAGTCTCCTTTATTGATTAAGACTAGTTAATTAACCCGTCGAGTACTCGACGGGGCATAAAAAAGTTGTGCGCACACTTGTTAATATATAAATTTGATTATGTGGAATAACAAATAAAGAAAGATATTGCTCATATGTGTATTGTTACACAATTGTTTATCTCTCCATCTCGGTCTATGTTTATCATAAGCATTACCACTCATCAACTCTTAACTGGAACATCTTATAGTATCCAAAAACTTAATAGGATGTATTTTTTCATTGAATTAGAATGTCATATGTCAATTTAATATCTCCCCATTATCATTTTCATTGGCATTGGTACTATTATCGACCTCCAACAACCATCGGTACAATGCTATTTTCGATATGAATGTCTTTCCTTTGCCCTATGAACATGGTCATATAATACTCCACTTTTACCAAAGGAAAAATGTTGAATTTACAAAATACTTAACATGATGTATTTTTCATCTTCAAACTTAACACGTACATGCATAATATTCATATGTGTCATAATTAAGACTGAGTGTAATGTCATCCACATGAATGTCTTTTATTTTCCCCGTGACCATGAACTTATCATGGATCATGTATCACCTTCGCTCTATTTCCTCAAATTAAATGGGTTCCAATATTGGAGTTCAATAGTCATTCAACAAAACCCCTAATATGTTGAACTTCAAAATAGAATAAGCAAGAATACACTTATTATAGATAGAGAGCCTATAGAGTAGTCTCATCTATTGTGATTGTTATTGTTAATTATCACATGAGTACACCAATCGAACACATCTACTGTTTCAGCATAATTAAGACCGAGTATAAAGTCATCCACATGAATGTCTTTCATTTGCCCCGTGATCATGAACTTGCCATAGATCCCATATCACGTTCACCCTATTTTCCTTAAATGCGTTCCAATATTGGATTTCAATTCTCATTCATCAGATTCAGCAAAGCCCTTAATCTTTTGAATTTCAAAATAGGATAAAGCCAGTATACACTTATTATGGATAGATAGCCTACATGGTAGTCCCATCAAATGCAATTATTACTTTAATTGTTATGGAACACAATGAAACCCATCCACTATTATAAATTATTTCGGCATAATTAAGACTGAGTATAATGTCATCCACATAAATGTCTTTCATTTTCCCTGTGACCATGAATTTGTCATGGATCCTATATCACCTTCGCTCTGTTTTTTCCTCAAATTAAATGGGTTCCAATATTGGAGTTCAATAGTCATTCAACAAAACATCTAATATCATGTTGAACTTCAAAATAGGATAAGTAAGAATACACTTATTATAGATAGAAGCCTACATGGTAGTCCCATCTATTGTGATTGTTATTGTAAATTATCAAATGAGTACACCAATCGAACACATCCACTGGTTCAACATAATTCAGACGGAGTATAATGTCATCAACATGATTGTATCTCATTTGCCCCGTGATCATGAACTTGCCATAGATCCCATATCACGTTCACCCTATTTTCCTCAAATGCGTTCCAATATTGGATTTCAGTTCTCATTCAGGAACACCCTTAATCTTTTGAATTTCAAAATAGGATAAAGCCAGTATACACTTATTATGGATAGATAGCCTACATGGTAGTCCTATCAAATGCAATTATTATTTTAATTGTTATGGAACACAATGAAACCCATCCACTATTATAAATTATTTCAGCATAATTAAGACTAAGTATAATGTCATCCACATGAATGTCTTTCATTTGCCCCGTGACCATGAATTTGTCATGGATCCTATATCACCTTCGCTCTGTTTTTTCCTCAAATTAAATGGGTTCCAATATTGGAGTTCAATAGTCATTCAACAAAACCTCTAATATTATGTTGAACTTCAAAATAGTATAAGTAAGAATACACTTATTATAGATAGAAGCCTACACGGTAGTCCCATCTATTGTGATTGTTATTGTAAATTATCACATGAGTACACCATTCGAACACATCCGGTGTTTCAGCATAATTAAGACTGAGTGTAATGTCATCCACATGAATGTCTTTCATTTCCCCCGTGATCATGAACTTGCCATAGATCCCATATCACGTTCACCCTATTTTCATCAAATGTGTTCTAATATTGGATTTCAATTTTCATTCATCAAAACCCCTTAGTCTCTTGAATTTCAAAATAGGATAAAAGCCAGTATACACTTATATGAATAGATAGGCTACATGGTAGTCCCATCAAATGCAATTATTAGTTTAATTATTATGGAACACAATCAAACCCATCCACTATTATAAATTATATCGGCATAATTAAGACTGGGTATATTGTCATCCACATGAATGTCTTTCATTTGCCCCGTGACCATGAACTTGCCATAGATTCTATATCACCTTCACTCTATTTTTCTCAAATGCGTTCATATATTGGAGTTAATAGTCTTTCAACAAAACTCCTACAACATATTTGGATTTGGACTATAGAGGCCTCTCGACGTCTATAATTGACCTCACATTTGGGTTTCAATTAAAGAGGCACCAGGTACTGTTCACATTTTGAGAGACCTCTCGCTTTTTCCTCACATTTCCCTCTCTCTAGTTTCATCTTTCTCTCTTTATTTTCAACTTTCTATCTTCCAATCAATAATCAACATCTCATGCTTCCACTCGTAATATTCGAATAAATCTATTTTTGGTAATCCAGAGAGCGCCCGTGTCCAATTTATTTACTTTATTGTAACACGTTGCCAATTTTGATACTTTTTCAATTTGAATAATTCAAGCATGGTAACACATCCGACATATCGAAAATAGCGAATAAAATAAGAATTAAAAAATTGCAAAAAAAAAAAAAAGAAAATGGACGGGTGCTATATACACTTTTGGTACTTTGGAGTATCAAACTGGGATTTTAATGCATTGTATAAGACATGCCAATTTTCCTATTGTCTTGAGAATTTTGGTCCCTCAAGTGAGTGGCTATCACACGCTTGTATTGTTCACATTTTTTACGTTAAATTGGAAAAGTACCAAAATTGGTCAGTGTGTTAAAAACTTGCAATGAAGTATCTAAATTGGTCAGTGTGTTAAATTGAACATGGCGCACTCTAGACTACCTAATTTGGGCAAGGGCACTCCGGAATAACTGAAATGAGTTTTACCCTATACAAAGCAAATGATAAACTTATACAGGGACGGTGGTAGTATTAAATAATAAATAAATAACTATTTTCTAAAATAATTTTTATGGATAAAAAGTTTATATGATACTACCATCATTGATTCGAATGTTATTGTAGTTCTTATTTATTGCGGAATATACATATCAAACATATCTTTCGTTCTAAATTACCTAAACGCTAAATAAATATCAAATAAAATACATAATGATATTTTCTTTCATTTTCATTGATAGACATATTCAAAATAGTATCATCAAATATGAGTGTTATTATAATTTTTTGTGTAATACACATGGCAAATATATCTATTGTTCTAAATTATTGTTGAATAAATTCATGAGTAGTGACATAAATACAAAGTAATTAAATATTATACCTTCTTTTTCTGTCATTTTTTTTATTTTTTAATGTATACATGAAATTTTCGACAGAGGAATCAAAATTTTGATTATAAGATAGAAATTCTAGTGTTAATTGAATTTGGGGAGATTATATTTTCACCACGTTTATTTTCAGGAATACGCTTAGGAGATTATATTTTGAGTTAGATTAATTATTTTTTGGCATATGCTTAGTTGAATTTAATTTATTCTATTTTTAGTCAATGTTTCCAAGTGAATTTTAAAATAAATTTATTCCAATTAAATGAGAAATTGACACGTCAGCATGAACTTGAATTGAGCATTATGATTGTTGATATTTTAGAATGTGAACTCTGCTTTTATATATTATATTCCAATTAAATGAGAAATTGACACGTCAGCATGAACTTGAATTGAGCATTCTGATTGGTTGATATTTTTAGAATGTGAACTCTGCTTTTATATATTATATAGATTATTTCTTTCTAATCTGTTTGATTAAACCATACAAAAATATAAATACAACAGAGAGTTTGTTTTGGTGGACTCCTCATCATCTTAAATTCTTAATTACTTACTATATATTAATTAACCTCTATTTAATAATTGAACAAAACGCGCATGGAATTTGCCGATGTTTTCTCAATTTTTCCGCCTCTTCCAGTCTCTCGCTCCCTTACGGTCTCTGCTTCCAATCTTCTAATGGATCTCGGATTCTATTGGAAACCATCTCTCTCTCTCGCTCCATCCTCTACTGGAAACAATCATTTAGACTCAGATAATTCGTCTAAGAATTTTATATGCACACTCATACATATTCTTATAATTGATATTCAATTGTATGTGATAACTGCTTCACTAAAATTAGTGGATACGAGTTACCAAGGTCAAGTAAGGCGGAAAAGATGTTGATGTATCCTAGGAAAGGGGTATCTGGTTAGCATTAGTAAAAAGTTGATTAGTTGCCCTTGGGCACTTGTGTATACGCAATATTAGACTTCCATGTATTTTGCTTGATGTTGATGCATTTTTTTCCGCACTAGGAAAAGAAGAGATGTTGTTGAAATGTTAAAAACGGAGCCCTTTACCGTTGCTTGTTAGAGTGGACTAGATGCATGTGTATTGATGTTTCTTTTTGACTGATTTGCTGTGTTATGGTTTTTGCAAGTCCGAGAACATTTTGGTTATTAGTGTCCTACTGTAAAGCCACAATGATTATATAGAGAAACTTTTTTTTTTTGGCTCGTTGAGTGGGTTTGTTATTGAGTCCCATTCATCTATGTGCTTCAGGCTTTTATAGAGTCCTGAATATTTTATCGGTTATGAACTCCAAGGTTATAATGACCCAGCAAGTTAGTAATGAGCTTGTAGAACATCTCCACTAATAGTTTCAGGGTTTAGTTCCTTTTACACAAAAAAACATTCCATTTCATGCGAGTGAACTTTTCTTGGCAGACGACAGTATGGGACTATAGTGGTGAAGCAAATAGTTGAATCTTCTGATTTACTTGATTATGCTACAACTGAACTATGAATCAACATTAGTGTTTTTTCGTTTGTTTACATCATTTCTGTTACAATTATCTATATAAAGTCTAGATAATGTGAGGTTCTTATCTTAGGTGTGATACAGATGACCAAGTATTCTCATAGTGATAAGGTTCGTAGCGTACTCCACCCTTTCTTACATGAAGTTAGAAAACCTAATATGATTACTGATTAGGCTCGAGCATATGAATTTGTGAATCTGAAATTGTGCGTAGAAATAGTAAAATGCTACTTTTTACAGTATATGATCTACATCGGTGTTAATTAGTTGGAACTTTCCCTCTATTTTTTCTGTGTTGCATTTACTATTTTTTTCTCTGTTGCATTTACTGGTTTCTTTTGGCGTATACTCCTTTTTCAATTCAAATGTATGAGCAGTAGCTGTTGATTTCATTACATTGACAATTTTCCTATTTCTTGGTTGCTGGTCTTTGTCTTGTCATTTAATATCAACGTGTAGAGTTATTTGTGGTACTGAATGAGTGAATTGATTGGGAAAGCATGCCACAAATTTTGTTTATAGCATTGTAGTAAGTAGTAGTATATGATTAATGGACCTGAAAGTTGGACATCATGATATCATCCAAACTGTGGTACATCGAAGTAATATGTTTCCCAACATGCACATGCATTGTATTCACTTGCTGGTGGGTTAGGACTTAGGAGGGTAGCATATTATTGGTTGTTGCGTAGTTTTTAAATAATAGCCTGAACTGAGGTTAGCTTTGTTATTCATGTACTACTGTACTTGTTTATGTGGCAGGGTGCTTGTTCCGGAATCATTGGTTCATTCAAGGCTCAGGATTGTATTGTTTGGGAGTGCTATGTTGGAGCAATTGGTTTTAAATTAATTAAGTGAGAGAGGAATTTTCCGATGCGGCGGAGTTGGCACACGATGTATTGTTTCTGGTGTGCACTGACCTTGAGAAAGGGTTGATGCCAGCTTTAGAGAGGCAGCCAAGTCCTCTCGGTGAGAATCTGAAACTTGATATCAGTATTTGCAACTCTGGCCAATTTAATATTGGCAGTACTTTGAACATTTTATGTAATGCTTGTCGATTGATATCAGTAGACAAATATATACATATTTGTGTTGTGATAATGACAGTGAACAATGACATAGGTGATGAAGATGATGGAGGCTTAGTTTCTGGCCTCAATTGTAAGAGCGTAGTTTGATTCAAAACTTATACGGACTTCAATAATGCCTTATGTGGACGTCGCTCCCTAAATAAAGTAGACAACTCTTCTTATATCTCCTTCCTGATTTACTTTTTTAGCGAATTTCTGAGTTAACATACATACCTGCCACTATGATATCCTAAAATTCCCTTGCCTGCTGAAAGACTTATGGTACAAAATTACCAGATTGTGTTTCATCGTAATATCTGATAGATCTTTAGATTGAGCTTCTCCCGAGTGAGATGCAAATCTATAATCACCATTCTCCACTTCAGTTCACAAATGCTCTCTACACTCCAGTAATGTTAGTGCAAGAAAGCAAATACGTAATTGAGTGTGTATATGTATCCAGGCATCCAGCGCATCTAATTATTCTATTTACTTTTAGTCATGGATTAGACACTACTTATTATCTATCATTGCTCGAAACTGAATGTGTTATTGTACAGGTAATATGAAGCTGTTCTTCTTGGTTTTCAACACTACTTAGTTGTTGTCCTTTATTTCTAACGGCTGGAAATATATATAATAGATTGTTAAAGAATAAACTACTCATATATGTGCATGATACATGCTCCTCTTCATTGCAATTAGTTGATGATAATTAATGTTCATGGATTGTTTAGTAGTTTTGTCCAGTAGCTACTTTACCTGTTAAATAACAAGTGATATATCATCTAACTTGCAACCATAAGATAAAGATTTTGAGTATCAGTGGAATGTTAATTTACTATATAAAATTTCATGGCTAACTTTTATAATATGCATATGCTTTCCAAGTTTACAATTTCAATCTTAGGGTTTTCCTTTCAATGTGTGCAGGGGACTGCAATTCGTTTTTCCAGGAAGAGCCTATGTTTATGCAAGTCAATACATTTTGATAAAATGTCTATGTGAAATAGTGAAGTTCCTTTTGTGGTTTTCGGGGAGTTTTGTAGATTTGGCTATTTATGTTGTGGATATGTAGGCACATATTTTGTGTTGGAAACTTGAAATTTATGTTGTAAATTTGTAGAACGCATATGTTTTTTGTATTGGGAATTTGAAATTTGGTATTTAGAAAATAACAAATAGAAGTATTTTATCTATATTATGGATAATCAATTTGAAAATTGATAGATTTAACTGTATGCAATTTAATCCATGACCATGAGCTGGAGCAAAATTATTGTGGTCGCTTCCTTCTCCTGTCCTTTGATGTTATACTTTGAGCTGAGCTGTTTTTCTTTAAGTTTAAATGTATTATTCCTTATTCCAACTTGTTTAGAAAATCGACTAAAAATTGGAAACAAAATGAGTAGAAATTAACTTGAACAAAAATCACCAAAAGCAATGTTAATCCATTTCCATGTCGAAATGTTCTACTAATTTTAAGACTACAATGAACTAAAATATATGCTTTTTCCTCGAAGGAGATTATTACAGTTCGTGTAAAGTAAACTGTCAAGTACAAAGGCTTGTTTAGCAAAACACTGAATATGATATTTACTTCGATTTAAGATAACTTTTATATTTTTATGATATAATGTGTGATTAATTTGAAATCAAACGAGACTTTTAAATTTTAAAAAAGTTTTAAAGTGTTACGACATATGCAATAATATAAATTACGTAATAAAGAATACACTTCCCACGCATAATTCCTAGTTTTCTTGCATATTTATACCGTTAAAGATGGAAAAAAAAGGACGAACTAAACTTATTATTAATTTATTTAATTAAAGTAAATCAACACCAAAATAACAACGGAAGATATTAAATTGGATTACATGTGTAACTACTAGTGAACTCTATGGGCTGCTGAACCCAAACCTACTAAGAGTGATGCAGTCTATAGGCTGAATCCAGATGTCCGATCGTGCAAGGTCGTATGCAACATAAGTGTCCCGTTGCGAAAAGGCCCCTAGGACTCCGAATGTACCACCAATCGACTCGTATGAGGAAATTGACAGACAGAAATAGGTGTCGTGCTCAAATTTGGTTGGCAAATGTTGGAACAAGAAATGGTGAGGCTGTAATGTCATAGTTGCACCACCCTCAAAGCCAAGAGTGATGTTTGGGAAATGCAGAGTGTCGTAGTAACCCCAGTAACACATTGGCACTCTTTCACTGTGATATTTGTTTCGTGGAAGGACTGTTTGCTTTACCCTATCCTCAATCAGTTCTGTTGCAACGGCCGGAAGATAAGTATATTGGCATCCCGAGTCGAATATTGTTCCACCGTCTTCATCATCGTCTATCTGAAATATTAACGGGTCGATTGGGAGCAAACTATCGCCGTATTTGATACTGACCAAATCAACATGATAATGGCCATTTAAAACTGACATCGGGATCCGAGTACCCCAACGGGGAAGAGTGCTTCCGATCCATAATTGGCTCTGCACGTAGAATGGATCGAGCAGGTTCCCAATGCAATATGCAAATCTGGATGAACCCATTTGTACAACAATTGAACCGCTACCAGGGCCTAACCCAAGGATACCATCGAATCTATAAGGCACTCCTACTACATGGTAAGCACAACCAATTTTAAATGGGTTTTTACTCCCCAAGGATAGAGTTTCCTCGATGAAAATACCCTCAGCCATCTTGTCATCGTTCTTTGTCCCATAATGGACTTGGAACCCACATCGATAATCGAATCCTCGACAAAAAAGATAATCAAACCAATCCCTCCTGCAACTAGCATCATTGCATCGGATTTGGATTGAAGTTGTTGAAGAAGAAAGGGTTATAAAAGTTAGAATAACGACGTCGGTAACATTTCACCCATGTTAGGGAAGCTCCTGAATCCATCATCAGAAGCTGCCCCACATTGTTGGAACCGACAGACACGAAGGCGGCAAATAGGCCGCTTTCCGTGTATACCGTTAGGCTTTGTGTAGTATCCGTTGTTGTTTGGTAGGTAGGAGGTGCTGGTTGTAGGTGAATTAAATTAATAACTGTAATAGAGTCATTGGCAAAAGAAGTAGCAGGGAGTGTGTTGTTGGCTGCAGGGAGCGTGTTGTTGGCGTGTGTCAGTGTCAAGGAAGTTAATACCAGGAGAGACAGGGCTAGTTTGAGAGACATTTTTTTTTTTGGATTGTGTTGGAGTATCAAGAAAGTGGTAAAGGTATTGTCTAGTAGGAGGAGAGATGTTGTGGTAAAGGTAATACCTTCAAGTCCTGTTTATAAACTACTTTGAATTAATACTACATGCATGTTCAAGTTGGTAAGTAAATCATGCATCTGTTACTAACAAACTTCACAATATTGCTTCTCACCTAACAAGTTCTCATGTTGTACCTGCATGTGAGTCTATAACCAATCCATAACTGAAAATAAATAAATTATGCATGAGCTTTCATCTTGTTAGTTAGTTTCTGTGATATTTTGACAGATGAATGATCACTACTTGGATAATATGAACCCATGTCTGAATTTATTTTTGGTGTGGATACAAACCTGGTACTATGAACCTAGCTTATAATGTCAATGTGGAATTTCTACAAAATGTAACCATAATACTAGTACATATTATCATATATACTACCAAATGAATTGAAATGCTCGTATGTCTAATTTGTTTGCTTTAAGCAATGAAGTTCATTAGTTTCTTTTGTCATGTGCAGTTTGAACACTATAATTAATGTATAGTCCATATATTTAATAGTAACTAATATTGAGAAGTTGATGATTAGCATATTAAACCACCTAATATTGAGAAGTTGATGATTAGCAAACCAATCACAGCAAGTCAGCAACCCAGTCTCCATTTTCTTTATTCTTTGTTCCTTTACAACATCTTCACAGCAATGCATGCTCCCTTTTTCTTTCTTCCTAGTAATGTAATTCCCGACCTATTGGTTGGAGAAAACGTATTACCAATGAGTTGCACTTCGTTTTGAGAATGGTCTTATTCTTATATCAGTGATTGATCTTTATTTTGAGAATGATCTTATTTATCAGTAATTGAGAAAACGAAGTGCAACTCCTCCTTAGTGTAGTATCAGTGATTCCAAGCAAAACGTATTACCAATGAGTTGCACTTCGTATTACCATGCTCCGTTTTGAGAATGGTCTTGTTCATAGTAATGCACGCTGCCTTTTTTGTCAATTACATTATCAGGAAGACTCCAAGCAATACGTATTACGAATGGTCTTTTTATATTAGTATCAATTAATAATATCAGTGATTCCTAAGAATCCAATTGATGCCCTTCCCTGCCTGGAGATGCTTCTATGTTGAGCCATCACAATTCAAACAGAACTCAAATCTTTGAGAAGGTAATTTCCGAGCGCAAGTAACAATTTTTTTTGAACAACAAAACCAGTTATTCAAAACATTTTTTAGCAGTCACACTTGGTTCACATTATGTTTCCTAGAGATAAATTCATTCCTAGCTCTCCAGAGTCCAAAACAAACACCAGAAGATAGCAACATTTATCTGGAAAAAAAAAATCATAATGCTGCTATTTCTTCTTTATTTCTCAAAGTTAATGTTTTGTTACAAAAACCTAGTTTAGAGGCCTTATTAATTATAATTCTTGTGTAACATTAATCTCACGGAACACATACTAATGCTTAATTCAAAGTCTAGAACATATAACTTGAAGGAACGCAAGATCGTGTATCGAAAAAAAATTTAATGATAAACCACCATTACTATGGGTTATGCCTAGTTTTATGTAAAGACGAGTAGATTCAGTTTCTGCATTTTTTATTTAGGTATAATAATTTTTGGTTAGTGAAAAATATATTTCTCTCTCGTTTTATTACTGTTATATATTTTAAAATATTTTCTTCATTTCCTTTAACTTACTAGTAGTAGTAGTATAGTATTTTATTTTATTTCTCTAATTAAGAGTCTTCTTGGAGAAAAGTAAAAAGAAAGACTTCAGTCCCGCCACATTTGTTCGCTCGGTTGCTGATACATTTTCCATGCCACAACCCTCCCACTACATTTATTTGATTTCAAGTCCTTATATGAGTTTTATTGATGGATTAGTTACAACGAGCCCCAATTCTTTTAATTATGAAATACTGGACCAATAACTATATATAGAAATCCCAAAAGATAGTCCAACAGAAGTCTCAAGTGGAAGAAATAACCCAGCTAATCATATGAAATTACGGGAATACCCATACGACTAAAACTCAACTTCCAACCAAACGCTTGCAAAATGTTAAATGGAACGTCATCATACACATAAAACAGACCAAATCCAACCAAACGGAATAAATTACATTAACAATTTGCTAATCCAACCAAACTATAAATACATTTGGACCGGATGTTCATATTTTTATTGTAGCAAATGGTGACCTTTACAAACAAATATGTCATTTGAATTTAAAAAGAAAAATGGATTTGGCAAATTTTTAGAAAAATGAATTTGCAAATTCAGGATTTGAAAAAGTCCATTTCCCTACCAAACACTAACACTGCCTTAGCCTGTTTGGGATGTTTTCAGCCTTAAAATTTGTAACCCGCTACTTGAAGCGTATTGGTGAGTCATGGAATTGTGAATGAGATTCTTGATTCTTTCAATTAAATATATTGCACTTCATTTCATGTTCTTCATTTGTTTGGATTAGGAAAACGAAACAGAAAACCTAGCTATTAGCATAATTTTTTGTGGGAGTGTATAAGAATGCAGAATTGCAGATGGATGATGCACGATTATTACTTAATTAGTCTTGGCAGATTCAAGGAATTGAAGAATCAGAGATTTCATAATAGGGATTGAAGAAAAGAGATTTCATAACAAATAAAGAAGCTGTTTTCACAGGTGACGGAAATGGGATAATTAGTTATAAGATTGCACATCCAAATAATCTGGTGTTTGGACTCCGTATTCAAATGGATCCATCCAAAGATCGAGTTTAGTGTTGATAACTTGATATGCTTCTCATGGGCCAGCCGCCAGCTTAGTGCTTCTTCTTTAAATTTTCACTAATACTATGCTAAATGCAGTGACAACAAATAGCAATTTGACTATAATGCCCTTATTTATTATATTTTGTAAAAAATTGTTTAAATATCTAAAAAATATGAAAAAAATTATATATGTCAAAGATAGGACATAGAATAATTTATGATTTTTTATAAATAAAAAATATGAAAATATTAAAAGTAAAAAATAGAAAATTAAATTTCGGGCTTTAATAGGACTGCCGGCTGCCCTATTTAGAGCCACCGGTGGCTCATTTCGAAAATGAGCCACCGTGGCTCATTTCATGATTGCCATACAAAACGAGCCACCAGTGGCTCATTTTGAAATGAGCCCACGGTGGCTCAATTTAATGTTAATAATTTTAGTGTACTGAATTCTAATTTGTTTGTAATAGGTGATAGGATGCCATTTGATCCTACTCCAAGCAATACAGTTCCGATTTCACTTTATCGTGGCATGATTCATTGTTGTGATATTAGCCAACCCTACATGCCAGATAGAGTTTTGCGCCAGTTTGGATATGAACAGCTCATACCTTCAGAACCATTGGCGAAAATCATCTTGCCCAAAAGCTACAACTCTAGCTAGGCGGATTTAAGGCGTATCAGAATAAGTTGTTTAATCCTGCTCACTTCACAACTCGTGCACAAAGACCATGCAAATACTTACTGTGGTATCATGAGAGAACTTATAAGTGTTTGTGTCCAAAAAATAGGGTCTCGCTCTAACAAAGATGAAAGTAGTTCTGGAGTAAGTGCTTCAAATTGCATCTTTAGTTTCACCGTTCACCGAAGAACGAAGGTAGTGTCTCACACAAGAACAATACCATGTTGGGTTGCGTTGAATGCAGTTGACAAGATCATATGTTTCTTCGTGATGACATATAGCTTAGTTGTATTTGTAACTTGGTTTCTTTGTAATATAAGTCGTATTTTCACTTTATGAATTAATTATATTTCAAGTAATATAATGTTGATATATCACTAACATGTCAAGTACAATTTAAAATTATAATTAATTAATTTTTCAATAGTAACGTTAATATTTTTAAGTTAAGTTAATACTTTTTACTTATTTATTCAAATTTAAAAAATTCAGATGAGCCACCCGTGGCAATTTTCAAAATGAGCCACCAGTGGCACATTTTCCAAATGAGCCACCGGTGGCAGCCCGATGTATAGTGCAGCCCGAATGTTTTTTTTTTTCACAAAATATAATGGTAAGGGTATTATAGTCAAATTGCTAGTTTTGTCACTGCGTTTAGCCAATTTTTCCCTGCAAATAACATATACCTCTACATTTTTCTTAGGTGATGTATTGCTTTGGTTATTATTAAGTATTAAGAGTCAGATACGTGTGGAATCAGCAAGTAGGAGCATCATTATTGATAGTGATATTTTCGTCCTTCGAACCTTAATATGATTGGTATCTCTGTTGGGGTGTGGTTAAAATCAAGTGCCGGTTCGAGCCTTAACTCTTGACTAACCTTTTGAGATAGACACACTA
>JAHHQI010000285.1:0-13474 GCA_028274465.1 Plantago ovata | reverse complement strand
ACCGTTATGATATCCATTTCCGCAAACATAGGAGAGAACTAACTACAAGTACTAGAGTTATATACACAATCAACTAAGAAGTTTTATTGCTTCCTTAATGAGCAAGTTAAAGAGTCTATTGAAACTAACCTCTCTATTGTCCTTACTAACTAGATGATTCATTCATCCACTTTCTATTGCTTTAAGTAGATGAAAGATACAACGCCATGTAAAGAATGAGTTGTATGTATAGAACAACTACTAGATCACTAGATTAGTTAGATTGCTATATGAGAGTGTTCCGTTATGATATCCCTTTCCGCAAACATAGGAGAGAAATAGCTACAAGTACTAGAGTTATATACACAATCAAATAAGAAGTCCCCTTGCTTCCTTAATGAGCAAGTTAAAGAGTCCCCTGAAACTAACCTCTCTATTGTCCTTACTAACTAGATGAGTCATTCATCCACTTTCTATTGCTTTAAGTAGATGAAAGATACAATGCCATGTAAAGAATGAGTTGTATGTATAGAACAACTACTAGATCACTATATTAGTTAGATTGCTATTTAAAGTGTTCCATTATGATATCCCTTTCCTCAAACATAGGAGAGAACTAACTACAAGTACTATAGGTGAAACTAACCTTTCCATTACCGTTACAAACTAGATTAGTCGTCTATTGATTCATTCATCCACTTTCTATTGCTTTAGGTAGATGAACATAAAATTCCATGTAAAGAATGAGTTGTATGTCTTCAATTTATCTACAACAACAACTAGATCACTAGATTAGTTAGATTGCTATATAGAGAGTACCGTTATGATATCCATTTCCGCAAACATAGGAGAGAACTGACTACAAGTACTAGAGTTATATACACAATCAACTAAGAAGTTTCCTTGCTTCCTTAATGAGCAAGTTAAAGAGTCTATTGAAACTAACCTCTCTATTGTCCTTACTAACTAGATGATTCATCCATCCACTTTCTATTGCTTTAAGTAGATGAAAGATTCAACGCCATGTAAAGAATGAGTTGCATGTATAGAAGAACTACTAGATCACTAGATTAGTTAGATTGCTATATAGCGTGTTCTGTTATGATATCCCTTTCCGCAAACATAGGAGAGAACTAACTACAAGTACTAGAGTTATATACACAATCAAATAAGAAGTCCCCTTGCTTCCTTAATGAGCAAGTTAAAGAGTCCCTTGAAACTAACCTCTCTATTGTCCTTACTAACTAGATGAGTCATTCATCCACTTTCTATTGCTTTAAGTAGATGAAAGATACAATGCCATGTAAAGAATGAGTTGTATGTATAGAACAACTACTAGATCACTATATTAGTTAGATTGCTATTTAAAGTGTTCCATTATGATATCCCTTTCCTCAAACATAGGAGAGAACTAACTACAAGTACTATAGGTGAAACTAACCTTTCCATTACCGTTACAAACTAGATTAGTCGTCTATTGATTCATTCATCCACTTTCTATTGCTTTAGGTAGATGAAACATAAAATTCCATGTAAAGAATGAGTTGTATGTCTTCAATTTATCTACAACAACAACTAGATCACTAGATTAGTTAGATTGCTATATAGAGAGTACCGTTATGATATCCATTTCCGCAAACATAGGAGAGAACTAACTACAAGTACTAGAGTTATATACACAATCAACTAAGAAGTTTTATTGCTTCCTTAATGAGCAAGTTAAAGAGTCTATTGAAACTAACCTCTCTATTGTCCTTACTAACTAGATGATTCATTCATCCACTTTCTATTGCTTTAAGTAGATGAAAGATACAACGCCATGTAAAGAATGAGTTGTATGTATAGAACAACTACTAGATCACTAGATTAGTTAGATTGCTATATGAGAGTGTTCCGTTATGATATCCCTTTCCGCAAACATAGGAGAGAAATAGCTACAAGTACTAGAGTTATATACACAATCAAATAAGAAGTCCCCTTGCTTCCTTAATGAGCAAGTTAAAGAGTCCCCTGAAACTAACCTCTCTATTGTCCTTACTAACTAGATGATTTATTCATCCACTTTCTATTGCTTTAAGTAGATGAAAGATACAATGCCATGTAAAGAATGAGTTGTATGTATAGAACAACTACTAGATCACTATATTAGTTAGATTGCTATTTAAAGTGTTCCATTATGATATCCCTTTCCTCAAACATAGAAGATAACTAACTACAAGTACTATAGGTGAAACTAACCTTTCCATTACCGTTACAAACAAGATTAGTCGTCTATTGATTCATTCATCCACTTTCTATTGCTTTAGGTAGATGAATGATACAATCCCATGTAAAGAATGAGTGGTATGTCTTCCATTTATCTATAACAACAACTAGATCACTAGATTAGTTAGATTTCTATATAGAGTGTACCGTTATGATATCCATTTACGCAAACATATGAGAGAACTGACTACAAGTACTAGAGTTATATACACAATCAACTAAGAAGTTTCCTTGCTTCCTTAATGAGCAAGTTAAAGAGTCTATTGAAACTAACCTCTCTATTGTCCTTAGTAACTAGATGATTCATCCATCCACTTTCTATTGCTTTAAGTAGATGAAAGATTCAACGCCATGTAAAGAATGAGTTGCATGTATAGAAGAACTACTAGATCACTAGATTAGTTAGATTGCTATATAGCGTGTTCTGTTATGATATCCCTTTCCGCAAACATAGGAGAGAACTAACTACAAGTACTACAGTTATATACACAATCAAATAAGAAGTCCCCTTGCTTCCTTAATGAGCAAGTTAAAGAGTCCCTTGAAACTAACCTCTCTATTGTCCTTACTAACTAGATGAGTCATTCATCCACTTTCTATTGCTTTAAGTAGATGAAAGATACAATGCCATGTAAAGAATGAGTTGTATGTATAGAACAACTACTAGATCACTATATTAGTTAGATTGCTATTTAAAGTGTTCCATTATGATATCCCTTTCCTCAAACATAGGAGAGAACTAACTACAAGTACTATAGATGAAACTAACCTTTCCATTACCGTTACAAACTAGATTAGTCGTCTATTGATTCATTCATCCACTTTCTATTGCTTTAGGTAGATGAAACATAAAATTCCATGTAAAGAATGAGTTGTATGTCTTCAATTTATCTACAACAACAACTAGATCACTAGATTAGTTAGATTGCTATATAGAGAGTACCGTTATGATATCCATTTCCGCAAACATAGGAGAGAACTGACTACAAGTACTAGAGTTATATACACAATCAACTAAGAAGTTTCCTTGCTTCCTTAATGAGCAAGTTAAAGAGTCTATTGAAACTAACCTCTCTATTGTCCTTACTAACTAGATGATTCATCCATCCACTTTCTATTGCTTTAAGTAGATGAAAGATTCAACGCCATGTAAAGAATGAGTTGCATGTATAGAAGAACTACTAGATCACTAGATTAGTTAGATTGCTATATAGCGTGTTCTGTTATGATATCCCTTTCCGCAAACATAGGAGAGAACTAACTACAAGTACTAGAGTTATATACACAATCAAATAAGAAGTCCCCTTGCTTCCTTAATGAGCAAGTTAAAGAGTCCCTTGAAACTAACCTCTCTATTGTCCTTACTAACTAGATGAGTCATTCATCCACTTTCTATTGCTTTAAGTAGATGAAAGATACAATGCCATGTAAAGAATGAGTTGTATGTATAGAACAACTACTAGATCACTATATTAGTTAGGTTGCTATTTAAAGTGTTCCATTATGATATCCCTTTCCTCAAACATAGGAGAGAACTAACTACAAGTACTATAGGTGAAACTAACCTTTCCATTACCGTTACAAACTAGATTAGTCGTCTATTGATTCATTCATCCACTTTCTATTGCTTTAGGTAGATGAAACATAAAATTCCATGTAAAGAATGAGTTGTATGTCTTCAATTTATCTACAACAACAACTAGATCACTAGATTAGTTAGATTGCTATATAGAGAGTACCGTTATGATATCCATTTCCGCAAACATTGGAGAGAACTAACTACAAGTACTAGAGTTATATACACAATCAACTAAGAAGTTTTCTTGCTTCCTTAATGAGCAAGTTAAAGAGTCTATTGAAACTAACCTCTCTATTGTCCTTACTAACTAGATGATTCATTCATCCACTTTCTATTGTTTTAAGTAGATGAAAGATACAACGCCATGTAAAGAATGATTTGCATGTATAGAACAACTACTAGATCACTAGATTAGTTAGATTGCTATATGAGAGTGTTCCGTTATGATATCCCTTTCCGCAAACATAGGAGAGAAATAACTACAAGTACTAGAGTATATACACAATCAAATAAGAAGTCCCCTTGCTTCCTTAATGAGCAAGTTAAAGAGTCCATTGAAACTAACCTCTGTATTGTCCTTACTAACTAGATGATTCATTCATACACTTTCTATTGCTTTAAGTAGATGAAAGATACAATGCCATGTAAAGAATGAGTTGTATGTATAGAACAACTACTAGATCACTATATTAGTTAGATTGCTATTTAAAGTGTTCCATTATGATATCACTTTCCTCAAACATAGGAGAGAACTAACTACAAGTACTATAGGTGAAACTAACCTTTCCATTACCGTTACAAACTATATTAGTCGTCTATTGATTCACTCATCCACTTTCTATTGCTTTAGGTAGATGAAACATAAAATTCCATGTAAAGAATAAGTTGTATGTCTTCAATTTATCTACAACAACAACTAGATCACTAGATTAGTTAGATTGCTATATAGAGAGTACCGTTATGATATCCATTTCCGCAAACATAGGAGAGAACTAACTACAAGTACTAGAGTTATATACACAATCAAATAAGAAGTCCCCTTGCTTCCTTAATGAGCAAGTTAAAGAGTCCCCTGAATCTAACCTCTCTATTGTCCTTACTAACTAGATGATTCATCCATCCACTTTCTATTGCTTTAAGTAGATGAAAGATTCAACGCCATGTAAAGAATGAGTTGCATGTATAGAAGAACTACTAGATCACTAGATTAGTTAGATTGCTATATAGCGTGTTCTGTTATGATATCCCTTTCCGCAAACATAGGAGAGAACTAACTACAAGTACTATAGGTGAAACTAACCTTTCCATTACCGTTACAAACTAGATTAGTCGTCTATTGATTCATTCATCCACTTTCTATTGCTTTAGGTAGATGAAACATAAAATTCCATGTAAAGAATGAGTTGTATGTCTTCAATTTATCTACAACAACAACTAGATCACTAGATTAGTTAGATTGCTATATAGAGAGTACCGTTATGATATCCATTTCCGCAAACATTGGAGAGAACTAACTACAAGTACTAGAGTTATATACACAATCAACTAAGAAGTTTTCTTGCTTCCTTAATGAGCAAGTTAAAGAGTCTATTGAAACTAACCTCTCTATTGTCCTTACTAACTAGATGATTCATTCATCCACTTTCTATTGTTTTAAGTAGATGAAAGATACAACGCCATGTAAAGAATGAGTTGTATGTCTTCAATTTATCTACAACAACAACTAGATCACTAGATTTGTTAGATTTCTATATAGAGAGTACCGTTATGATATCCATTTCCGCAAACATAGGAGAGAACTAACTACAAGTACTAGAGTTATATACACAATCAAATAAGAAGTCCCCTTGCTTCCTTAATGAGCAAGTTAAAGAGTCCCCTGAAACTAACCTCTCTATTGTCCTTACTAACTAGATGATTTATTCATCCACTTTCTATTGTTTAAGTAGATGAAAGATACAACGCCATGTAAAGAATGAGTTGCATGTATAGAACAACTACGAGATCACTAGATTAGTTAGATTGCTATATGAGAGTGTTCCGTTATGATATCCCTTTCCGCAAACATAGGAGAGAAATAACTACAAGTACTAGAGTTATATACACAATCAAATAAGAAGTCCCCTTGCTTCCTTAATGAGAAAGTTAAAGAGTCCATTGAAACTAACCTCTCTATTGTCCTTACTAACTAGATGATTCATTCATACACTTTCTATTGCTTTAAGTAGATGAAATATACAATGCCATGTAAAGAATGAGTTGTATGTATAGAACAACTACTAGATCACTATATTAGTTAGATTGCTATTTAAAGTGTTCCATTATGATATCACTTTCCTCAAACATAGGAGAGAACTAACTACAAGTACTATAGGTGAAACTAACCTTTCCATTACCGTTACAAACTATATTAGTCGTCTATTGATTCATTCATCCACTTTCTATTGCTTTAGGTAGATGAAACATAAAATTCCATGTAAAGAATGAGTTGTATGTCTTCAATTTATCTACAACAACAACTAGATCACTAGATTAGTTAGATTGCTATATAGAGAGTACCGTTATGATATCCATTTCCGCAAACATAGGAGAGAACTAACTACAAGTACTGGAGTTATATACACAATCAACTAAGAAGTTTTATTGCTTCCTTAATGAGCAAGTTAAAGAGTCTATTGAAACTAACCTCTCTATTGTCCTTACTAACTAGATGATTCATTCATCCACTTTCTATTGTTTTAAGTAGATGAAAGATACAACGCCATGTAAAGAATGAGTTGTATGTATAGAACAACTACTAGATCACTAGATTAGTTAGATTGCTATATGAGAGTGTTCCGTTATGATATCCCTTTCCGCAAACATAGGAGACAAATAACTACAAGTACTAGAGTTATATACCCAATCAAATAAGAAGTCCCCTTGCTTCCTTAATGAGCAAGTTAAAGAGTCCCCTGAAACTAACCTCTCTATTGTCCTTACTAACTAGATGATTTATTCATCCACTTTCTATTGCTTTAAGTAGATGAAAGATACAATGCCATGTAAAGAATGAGTTGTATGTATAGAACAACTACTAGATCACTATATTAGTTAGATTGCTATTTAAAGTGTTCCATTATGATATCCCTTTCCTCAAACATAGGAGATAACTAACTACAAGTACTATAGGTGAAACTAACCTTTCCATTACCGTTACAAACTAGATTAGTGGTCTATTGATTCATTCATCCACTTTCTATTGCTTTAGGTAGATGAAAGATACAATCCCATGTAAAGAATGAGTGGTATGCCTTCCATTTATCTATAACAACAACTAGATCACTAGATTAGTTAGATTTCTATATAGAGTGTACCGTTATGATATCCATTTACGCAAACATAGGAGAGAACTGACTACAAGTACTAGAGTTATATACACAATCAACTAAGAAGTTTCCTTGCTTCCTTAATGAGCAAGTTAAAGAGTTTAATGAAACTTAGCTCTCTATTGTCCTTAGTAACTAGATGATTCATCCATCCACTTTCTATTGCTTTAAGTAGATGAAAGATTCAACGCCATGTAAAGAATGAGTTGCATGTATAGAAGAACTACTAGATCACTAGATTAGTTAGATTGCTATATAGCGTGTTCTGTTATGATATCCCTTTCCGCAAACATAGGAGAGAACTAACTACAAGTACTAGAGTTATATACACAATCAAATAAGAAGTCCCCTTGCTTCCTTAATGAGCAAGTTAAAGAGTCCCTTGAAACTAACCTCTCTATTGTCCTTACTAACTAGATGAGTCATTCATCCACTTTCTATTGCTTTAAGTAGATGAAAGATACAATGCCATGTAAAGAATGAGTTGTATGTATAGAACAACTACTAGATCACTATATTAGTTAGATTGCTATTTAAAGTGTTCCATTAATGATATCCCTTTCCTCAAACATAGGAGAGAACTAACTACAAGTACTATAGGTGAAACTAACCTTTCCATTACCGTTACAAACTAGATTAGTCGTCTATTGATTCATTCATCCACTTTCTATTGCTTTAGGTAGATGAAACATAAAATTCCATGTAAAGAATGAGTTGTATGTCTTCAATTTATCTACAACAACAACTAGATCACTAGATTAGTTAGATTGCTATATAGAGAGTACCGTTATGATATCCATTTCCGCAAACATAGGAGAGAACTAACTACAAGTAGTAGAGTTATATACACAATCAACTAAGAAGTTTTATTGCTTCCTTAATGAGCAAGTTAAAGAGTCTATTGAAACTAACCTCTCTATTGTCCTTACTAACTAGATTATTCATCCATCCACTTTCTATTGCTTTAAGTAGATGAAAGATACAACGCCATGTAAAGAATGAGTTGTATGTATAGAAGAACTACTAGATCACTAGATTAGTTAGATTGCTATATAGCGTGTTCTGTTATGATATCCCTTTCCGCAAACATAGGAGAGAACTAACTACAAGTACTAGAGTTATATACACAATCAAATAAGAAGTCCCCTTGCTTCCTTAATGAGCAAGTTAAAGAGTCCCTTGAAACTAACCTCTCTATTGTCCTTACTAACTAGATGAGTCATTCATCCACTTTCTATTGCTTTAAGTAGATGAAAGATACAATGCCATGTAAAGAATGAGTTGTATGTATAGAACAACTACTAGATCACTATATTAGTTAGATTGCTATTTAAAGTGTTCCATTATGATATCCCTTTCCTCAAACATAGGAGAGAACTAACTACAAGTACTATAGGTGAAACTAACCTTTCCATTACCGTTACAAACTAGATTAGTCGTCTATTGATTCATTCATCCACTTTCTATTGCTTTAGGTAGATGAAACATAAAATTCCATGTAAAGAATGAGTTGTATGTCTTCAATTTATCTACAACAACAACTAGATCACTAGATTAGTTAGATTGCTATATAGAGAGTACCGTTATGATATCCATTTCCGCAAACATAGGAGAGAACTAACTACAAGTACTAGAGTTATATACACAATCAACTAAGAAGTTTTATTGCTTCCTTAATGAGCAAGTTAAAGAGTCTATTGAAACTAACCTCTCTATTGTCCTTACTAACTAGATGATTCATTCATCCACTTTCTATTGCTTTAAGTAGATGAAAGATACAACGCCATGTAAAGAATGAGTTGTATGTATAGAACAACTACTAGATCACTAGATTAGTTAGATTGCTATATGAGAGTGTTCCGTTATGATATCCCTTTCCGCAAACATAGGAGAGAAATAGCTACAAGTACTAGAGTTATATACACAATCAAATAAGAAGTCCCCTTGCTTCCTTAATGAGCAAGTTAAAGAGTCCCCTGAAACTAACCTCTCTATTGTCCTTACTAACTAGATGAGTCATTCATCCACTTTCTATTGCTTTAAGTAGATGAAAGATACAATGCCATGTAAAGAATGAGTTGTATGTATAGAACAACTACTAGATCACTATATTAGTTAGATTGCTATTTAAAGTGTTCCATTATGATATCCCTTTCCTCAAACATAGGAGAGAACTAACTACAAGTACTATAGGTGAAACTAACCTTTCCATTACCGTTACAAACTAGATTAGTCGTCTATTGATTCATTCATCCACTTTCTATTGCTTTAGGTAGATGAAACATAAATTCCATGTAAAGAATGAGTTGTATGTCTTCAATTTATCTACAACAACAACTAGATCACTAGATTAGTTAGATTGCTATATAGAGAGTACCGTTATGATATCCATTTCCGCAAACATAGGAGAGAACTGACTACAAGTACTAGAGTTATATACACAATCAACTAAGAAGTTTCCTTGCTTCCTTAATGAGCAAGTTAAAGAGTCTATTGAAACTAACCTCTCTATTCTCCTTACTAACTAGATGATTCATCCATCCACTTTCTATTGCTTTAAGTAGATGAAAGATTCAACGCCATGTAAAGAATGAGTTGCATGTATAGAAGAACTACTAGATCACTAGATTAGTTAGATTGCTATATAGCGTGTTCTGTTATGATATCCCTTTCCGCAAACATAGGAGAGAACTAACTACAAGTACTAGAGTTATATACACAATCAAATAAGAAGTCCCCTTGCTTCCTTAATGAGCAAGTTAAAGAGTCCCTTGAAACTAACCTCTCTATTGTCCTTACTAACTAGATGAGTCATTCATCCACTTTCTATTGCTTTAAGTAGATGAAAGATACAATGCCATGTAAAGAATGAGTTGTATGTATAGAACAACTACTAGATCACTATATTAGTTAGATTGCTATTTAAAGTGTTCCATTATGATATCCCTTTCCTCAAACATAGGAGAGAACTAACTACAAGTACTATAGGTGAAACTAACCTTTCCATTACCGTTACAAACTAGATTAGTCGTCTATTGATTCATTCATCCACTTTCTATTGCTTTAGGTAGATGAAACATAAAATTCCATGTAAAGAATGAGTTGTATGTCTTCAATTTATCTACAACAACAACTAGATCACTAGATTAGTTAGATTGCTATATAGAGAGTACCGTTATGATATCCATTTCCGCAAACATAGGAGAGAACTAACTACAAGTACTAGAGTTATATACACAATCAACTAAGAAGTTTTATTGCTTCCTTAATGAGCAAGTTAAAGAGTCTATTGAAACTAACCTCTCTATTGTCCTTACTAACTAGATGATTCATTCATCCACTTTCTATTGCTTTAAGTAGATGAAAGATACAACGCCATGTAAAGAATGAGTTGTATGTATAGAACAACTACTAGATCACTAGATTAGTTAGATTGCTATATGAGAGTGTTCCGTTATGATATCCCTTTCCGCAAACATAGGAGAGAAATAGCTACAAGTACTAGAGTTATATACACAATCAAATAAGAAGTCCCCTTGCTTCCTTAATGAGCAAGTTAAAGAGTCCCCTGAAACTAACCTCTCTATTGTCCTTACTAACTAGATGATTATTCATCCACTTTCTATTGCTTTAAGTAGATGAAAGATACAATGCCATGTAAAGAATGAGTTGTATGTATAGAACAACTACTAGATCACTATATTAGTTAGATTGCTATTTAAAGTGTTCCATTATGATATCCCTTTCCTCAAACATAGAAGAGAACTAACTACAAGTACTATAGGTGAAACTAACCTTTCCATTACCGTTACAAACAAGATTAGTCGTCTATTGATTCATTCATCCACTTTCTATTGCTTTAGGTAGATGAATGATACAATCCCATGTAAAGAATGAGTGGTATGTCTTCCATTTATCTATAACAACAACTAGATCACTAGATTAGTTAGATTTCTATATAGAGTGTACCGTTATGATATCCATTTACGCAAACATATGAGAGAACTGACTACAAGTACTAGAGTTATATACACAATCAACTAAGAAGTTTCCTTGCTTCCTTAATGAGCAAGTTAAAGAGTCTATTGAAACTAACCTCTCTATTGTCCTTAGTAACTAGATGATTCATCATCCACTTTCTATTGCTTTAAGTAGATGAAAGATTCAACGCCATGTAAGAATGAGTTGCATGTATAGAAGAACTACTAGATCACTAGATTAGTTAGATTGCTATATAGCGTGTTCTGTTATGATATCCCTTTCCGCAAACATAGGAGAGAACTAACTACAAGTACTACAGTTATATACACAATCAATAAGAAGTCCCCTTGCTTCCTTAATGAGCAAGTTAAAGAGTCCCTTGAAACTAACCTCTCTATTGTCCTTACTAACTAGATGAGTCATTCATCCACTTCTATTGCTTTAAGTAGATGAAAGATACAATGCCATGTAAAGAATGAGTTGTATGTATAGAACAACTACTAGATCACTATATTAGTTAGATTGCTATTTAAAGTGTTCCATTATGATATCCCTTTCCTCAAACATAGGAGAGAACTAACTACAAGTACTATAGATGAAACTAACCTTTCCATTACCGTTACAAACTAGATTAGTCGTCTATTGATTCATTCATCCACTTTCTATTGCTTTAGGTAGATGAAACATAAAATTCCATGTAAAGAATGAGTTGTATGTCTTCAATTTATCTACAACAACAACTAGATCACTAGATTAGTTAGATTGCTATATAGAGAGTACCGTTATGATATCCATTTCCGCAAACATAGGAGAGAACTACTACAAGTACTAGAGTTATATACACAATCAACTAAGAAGTTTCCTTGCTTCCTTAATGAGCAAGTTAAAGAGTCTATTGAAACTAACCTCTCTATTGTCCTTACTAACTAGATGATTCATCCATCCACTTTCTATTGCTTTAAGTAGATGAAAGATACAACGCCATGTAAAGAATGAGTTGTATGTATAGAAGAACTACTAGATCACTAGATTAGTTAGATTGCTATATAGCGTGTTCTGTTATGATATCCCTTTCCGCAAACATAGGAGAGAACTAACTACAAGTACTAGAGTTATATACACAATCAAATAAGAAGTCCCCTTGCTTCCTTCCTAATGAGCAAGTTAAAGAGTCCCCTGAAACTAACCTCTCTATTGTCCTTACTAACTAGATGAGTCATTCATCCACTTTCTATTGCTTTAAGTAGATGAAAGATACAATGCCATGTAAAGAATGAGTTGTATGTATAGAACAACTACTAGATCACTATATTAGTTAGATTGCTATTTAAAGTGTTCCATTATGATATCCCTTTCCTCAAACATAGGAGAGAACTAACTACAAGTACTATAGGTGAAACTAACCTTTCCATTACCGTTACAAACTAGATTAGTCGTCTATTGATTCATTCATCCACTTTCTATTGCTTTAGGTAGATGAAACATAAATTCCATGTAAAGAATGAGTTGTAATGTCTTCAATTTATCTACAACAACAACTAGATCACTAGATTAGTTAGATTTGCTATATAGAGAGTACCGTTATGATATCCATTTCCGCAAACATAGGAGAGAACTAACTACAAGTACTAGAGTTATATACACAATCAACTAAGAAGTTTCCTTGCTTCCTTATGAGCAAGTTAAAGAGTCTATTGAAACTAACCTCTCTATTGTCCTTACTAACTAGATGATTCATTCATCCACTTTCTATTGTTTTAAGTAGATGAAAGATACAACGCCATGTAAGAATGAGTTGCATGTATAGAGAACTACTAGATCACGAGATAGTTTGATTGCTATATGAGAGTGTTCCGTTATGATATCCCTTTCCGCAAACATAGGAGAGAAATAACTACAAGTACTAGAGTTATATACACAATCAATATAAGAAGTCCCCTTGCTTCCTTAATGAGCAAGTTAAAGAGTCCCTTGAAACTACCTAACCTCTCTATTGTTCTTACTAACTAGAATGAGTCTTCATCCACTTTCTATGCTTGAAGAAGTAGATGAAAGAGACAATGCCAGTAAAGAATGAGTTGTATGTAGAGAACAACTACTAGATCACTATATTAGTTAGATTGCTATTAAAGTGTTCCATTATGATATCCCTTTCCTCAAACAAGGAGAGAACTAACTACAAGTACTATAGGTGAAACTAACCTTTCCATTACCGTTACAAACTAAATTAGTCGTCTATTGATTCATTCATCCACTTTCTATTGCTTTAGGTAGATGAAACATAAAATTCCATGTAAAGAAT